>OMKL01049060.1:5834-15899 GCA_900302295.1 Parasudis fraserbrunneri
GTGTGTGTGTAAAAAAAATAAAATAAATAAATAAATCTCCACAATATCACACATGTTCAAGTCTCCCAGTAAGATCACACAACCACGTAGATAAAGCACCTGCATGTTAAAAGTGTCAAATACGACACTCAGATGTACAAGTATCCACATATCCGACCTCTAGGGCAGGAAAACATACTATACACTTGGGTGTCAAATCTAATAGCATGAAGCCGTCAGCAGTTTTGATGTACATTTGCATGCATGTGGCCCCGGGCCCGAACAGGGAGGAGGGTGCTGTGTAGAGGCCTGATTAAAGCAGATTAGAATCTGGTGTCAAGCCAGCTTCCTGATTCTAGAGATTACTTCTACACTGCTTTGACTTTAACCTCCATTGCTAAAGAAACAAGAGACATTCCTTTATCATTCGGTACAATACTGTATTTGAATTAAAATCAACTTTAATCAGGCATCTACATGTGGCCCATTGGCTAGAACAGAGAGCAGAAAGCTGACTTGACAACACATTCTAAAGCTTCCAGATATTAATTTTACACTTCTATGGGTTTAAACCAATTTGTTTATAGAAGAAAGCTTACTGTTGTTTTTTTTATTCTTGCCACTAAATAAGCAGAAAGAGATTTTGACTTGGTGAAAGTTGTAGCCTACTCTTGAGGGGTCTCAGAAAACTAGACCTGAGAGCACGAGACAGGACAACGGTCTGAATTAAACTATCGTAGGAAAAACAAAAACATCTTTGGAAAGGCCTGGATCCAGAGAGTGACATTCGTCAGTTTGAGGATTCTAGGTGGTTCCTGCATAGATGTTTTGACCTTTACCCTCTTTGAAGGTGTACAGCATGGGCTTTGATCCTCTTATCAGACGTTCTCTGAAATGCTCTATAGAACTTGGAGCTCTCTTCTCCGTATACTGATCTTGGATACATGTTTTCCTTTTCTTGGAGCATATAAAACACTAACCTACCTGTAGGATTTCTGTCATTGTGGGAGACTTGAAAATGCTCTGATATCAAATCATTTATGCAATGACTGACTATTATTTCATTTTCACATTTCTTTGGGTTTCTTTGGTTGGTTGTTCTTTCATTGGTTTAATTAAGTACTAAATAATATATAATACAGACACATGCAATGTGATTCTGCATGTACTTTGTTTGCGCAAATGGTAATTCTGTAGCACTTCAAGATTGCTGAAATTAGGATTCTGAAATCAGTGTTTAAAACAGAAAATGACTCATTGTGGCAAAGAGACAGTAGCCTACAGACAAAAGCAGGATCCAGGATTTCAAGGTTTCCTGAACCATGAGGCCAACTTTTATAGTGTGACTGGTCACAGGGGCTGTGGGATGGTTTCCATGAGGCTGCTATGTTGTTTTTATTGTATGCCGTTTCCATTCCTTTTTCAATTTGTGTGTATAGTATTAGTTTTCCATACTGGGTGCTACATTTATTTTGCTGTGGATTATCTACTGGTTGCTTGCAGTGTTATCAAAGTGAACCTTTGTGTGGACTCTTTGCATGGCGCTTAGGTCATTGTATGTATTGTGGACAATCACACAGCACCTTTCCTCTTGTGCCCTCCTCTGCTCTAATAGTTTCCAAGCTATTGGCCCAGCCTGCCCTGCTATAAAGACAGGTGTAACTTACCTGGTGGGGTCTCCTCCTCCATGGGCGTGTCTGAGCCGGTCAGTGGGTGACTCTCCCCTGACGTGCGGCGGCTCCACTCCAGACCCTGTGAGGACAGACCGGACTGAGACGAGTCGGTGAGGGATCAAAGATCCCTGATGGGCCTTTAAGCACCATCAGTAAAGGAACGCGAGTAAGCTGCTCCTTGTGTGAGTGCGGCTCTGGGTTGAAGGCGAACCCGCCAGGAATTGATTGTTCAGTTGTTTCCAGCTTCAGAAGCAGCACGAGTCAAGCCACGGACGGGGCGACTGGACCGCGTGCTGAAGTGGACTGAGTACTAAACTCAGATTTTACTGGATTGGACAGAGCTCAAAGTTGGTCGAGCTTACCCAGGTTTCAACAACAAACACTTGCAACGTACAGATGCATATCACACTGTACAATCTACGTGTGCTAGCCTTGACGTAGGCAACACTGGTCTACATGACATTAAAAAGCACTGAAGATGGGATTAGTCAGGTTAGAGTGACATTTAGATTTTTTAAAATCATTTAAGGAATTGAAAATGTAACAAACTATAATTACATCACAATGCCAGAGCCATTTATTAAATGGTTCTGCACAATGCCAGACAGCACTTATGTGCGACAGCAGTATTAGAGATTACTAACCAGACTATGCCACCCAGGGAATTTCACCAAGGGAATGTATAAGATGGTAAAGAAACCCTGGCTAACACCTCAATGAGACAGGCTACACAGGTTTGTTAACTCAAGACAGTCAGAGGCATGGTTCCAAACAAACAATATGAGTTTATGAAAATATAAAGAACTGGAAATAGGAGTTAATGATGAAGAATAATGAAAGGTATGTCTACTTAAGGGGAAGCAGCAAAATAGTTTTATTACAATAAAAATGTTCGCAATGCATTTCTTTTACCATTCATATCACTCCCAGTTTTCCACCTTCAGAGTTATAGTGAACTAATGGGGGCCTGTGGGTTGAAAGCTTGTGAGGGGGAGGCAGACTACACTTGGGCGTGTAACAACTCATCCGCCACTCGTGCAGTCACAGCAAACAGAACAGTGTTCCAGAACTCTTAAACCACTACAGGCAGTGAAGACCATGCCTCAGGTGACTAGCCTCTCCTAACAGGCCAACACTCAGCTCTGCTATAGAGGGAATAAATAAAAAATAAACTGTTGGTTCACAGGAGTGCAGAGAAGTTTCCACTAAAATGACTCAACACTGGTTAGTGTAGCTCTTGTATAAATACCTAAGGCAAATCAGCAGGTGGAAAGACCAATAAAAGAGCAGACTCCCATTAATACAATGTCTCCCCACACTGCAAAGTATACAAAGTTTACCTCAGGTGTATTTTAGATAAGTTAGTGGTAAGTAGGGTGTGATACAAGGTACCTTGGAATGGCAGTGTTCTAAGTCGATTGACTGGGCCGAGGCAGGCAGGAAACAAGGTACACATGGACAGAATCATTAAGATTCATTGTGAAAAGTTCAGGGATGTTGTGAAATATGTCCTTATCATGTTTGAAGTGTTACAACTTCAGCTGAGCAGACAACAGCAGGTTAGTCAGTGAACATAGACAGGAAACGATACACATAAATAAAACTGCTTAGATACACTGGAACAGTTTAAACACATTTCATAACTGCACCACCTACCTCAGAGTCACAAATGGAAAACCACAGAGGCAGAAAAATAGATGCATTACACCAGCTGTCTTAAATGCCCCAGTGGACCAGTTGGAAGGTTGGACCGGGGAGGAGTCAATTAACTGATCAAGGCAGGAGTCAGTTAACTGGTCAGGGGAGGAGTCAATTAACTGGTCAGGGGTGTCCATAACGTTTTATCTTCCAGTGGATGTAGTTCAAGGATAGTGGCGAGGGCATCTCAAGTTTGTAGTTTCTTCATACCCATCCCCTTAAGGAGTTTCTCTCCACAGCTGCGAGTGCAACTCAGAACTATATACAACCTAACCCTAACCCTAACCCAACCTACGTAGTGACAATCCTTAGTGAAGAGCCACAGGGGAGGGATCGCTTTGAGAAGGGACATCACGTAGCTTAATACCTGGGGTCCATTCCAAAGCCGTGAGAACGCTTCCCTTCCTCAGTCCTCGATTCCTCCGTGACCCGGAAACTGAAAACGACACCATCTTTAAGGCCGTTCCTGTTACAATGGAGGTTAGGGGTCAGACACAGTTGAGGCAGTGATAGGTTACAGGGGTGTTTTATTAAAGGAACACGCAGGATACAAGATACAGGAAGAAAAGGGGTAGAAAGTAAAAACGCTAAAATAAAAGGAAAAACTAAACTACAAACAAGGAGAACAGCAGGAACACAAGGAACAGACTTACTAGAAAACAAAAGACTGACCGACGACAACCAACAGCAACATATCTGACAGAGACACAGACACAATGAACCAACAAACTGAACAGGACAAGGGGAACTCAAATACACAGAGACAAATTACAAAATGAGAAACACCTGGGATGATTACAACGAGAGACACCTGGGAGGGGAAACAGACAAAGAACTAGAGAAACTAGACAGGAGATAAACTGAACATAGAACTAAACCAAGACAAAGAAACATGACACAAAGAACTAAACAGAGAAATATCACAAGTAACACACTAGACTAAACAGGAAACAAGAAACAACTAGACTAAACAGGAAACATGAAAACACTAAACAACTAGACTAAACAGGAAACATGGAACACTAAACTAACCAGGAAACATGAAAACGAAACAACTAGATAACAAGGAATACATAACTATACAGGGAACATAAACAGGAGAGAGAGAGAGAGACAGAGAGAGAGCTAGAGACAGAGAGCAAGGAGAGAGAGAGCAGGGGCAAAACAGACAAGAGGGGAATAATTGTCCAAGGCGAGAGGGGCAAGGGAAAACAGGGCAGTCCAAGGCTGGGGGCAGGGAACAGTCCAAGGCATGGGGAACATGGAGAGGGGCTGAAGGGCAGACCATGACAATTGCTTATGGAGGAGTAGAGTGCAGTTTCATTCTCCTAATATATTTGTGCCGCTAATCAGCACCTCGTTAACTTTTTTTCTGTGTCTGTTGATCCCCTACGGTATATGTAGAAGGATAGATATTAACATAAAACATAGCAGAGGTCTCGATCAGGACCACCTAAAATCAATTCATTTGTCGAGTTGAGATAACGTCACTATTGCTAGTAGTACCTGCCAGTTTATCGTTGAGTGCCTCTGTTGCTTCTCACAGATCAGCCTCTCGCCGGGCACCAAGCCGTACGTGGATCGCATTCATGAGGTGGGAGAGAAGGACCCAGTCCTGTTGGTGGCCCACTCGTACACCCGCTACATGGGCGACCTCTCAGGGGGCCAGATCTTGAAGAAGGTGGCCCAGCGAGCGCTGAAGCTGCCCCCCACAGGCGAGGGGCTCAACTTCTACCAGTTCGAGGGCATCCACAGTGCAAGGGGCTTTAAGCAGCTATACAGGAGCAGGATGAATGAGTTGGAGCTGGACACAGAGACCAAAGAGAGGATCGTGGCCGAGGCCAACTTGGCCTTCAGTTTTAACATGATGGTGAGAGAACAGACAGAAAGAACGAGGCCAGAGGTTGGGATATATCAGATGTATATTCTAGAACTCTTCAGCTGTACCTGAAGTATGCTAAGCAAAGAAGTCCTAAAGTTTAATGCTGTAGTTGATGTTTTTGGTAGATAAAGGTGTCATAGAATTTAACAAGAATTTGACTTTCTGCCCACAGGTATTCACAGAGCTTGAAGAGATTGGAAAGACCATTAAAGAGGAGGCCTTGGATTCAGGCTTTGGACACAGTCATGCGGAGATCATGGAGGGGGGTGACATCAATAAGTGTCCCTACTATGCTGCGAAAATGGGTAAGCCAACAAACTGAACCCTTCAATGTGAATCATCTGGCCTTATTTTATACTTGGAATAATCATTGCCCTCGTCTTTTTACCTTTCTTTTCTCCTCTATCTCCCCCGTTCTTCATCTTTCTCCTCTATCCGCTCCTCATCTCCTCTTTTCCACAGCTGCCAGTGGAAACCCCAGCTATGCATGTCAGTTAGCCATGATGCTTCTCAGACACCCTACTTGCCAGGTGGTACTGGCGACCTGGGTGGCTGCCTTCGCTGGATTGACTGCCTGGTACCTCATGTGATCTGTCACAGATCAACCAAATGATATTGAGCAAAAACTGGAGGGGACAATGGAGACTTGTTTTGAAGTTGTTTTTGGAATGTCATAGTACCTCGTGATCTTAATGTGCTCCCCATTTAAACTACAGTCCATTACTACAGTACATGACATGGTTATCAGTGTCATATTAAGTGGCTTAAAGTGTAATACCAGCGTTATTTGAAGTCTGTGCCAAAACAAAACTGTGCCTAGTTTGCCCCTCGCTTTTACATTATTCCTTGTGGTGTCTGCACATAGTCAGCATAATTGGAGATATCAGGGTTAATTTTCCTACCTTCAGGAGAAGCAGAATTTGCTGCCAATTATTCTTGTACAGTATGAAAAACAACTTCCACAGACTTGAAAATTGCCCGAGTAACATAATCCATCACAGTAAACATGGAGCCTTTGGTTTGATCAAAGTTTCTCTTATGGTTAATATATCCCCGAACGTGTCGAGGATCTTATGGTTTTACCCCAACCACCACTGCCGCAGAGTTTTCGTGTGAACGTGATAACTCAAATAGCTTTCATAAGAATTTTTTCACATTTCCAGTGCACATTTAGACCCCGATAGGATGACCACTGCTGATTTTGGTTACCCCATGACCTTTCCTTTAGCGCCACCATCAGGTCAAATTTTCAATATTCAAATCACTTTATCTCCTAAACCATTAGCCATACAGTCATGGAACTGGTATCCAGAGATGCGTCTACTCATGCACAACAACTTTGCCATAATAACCTATGAAGTCTGCTATATTGGAATTTCCTCCATCTTGAATTATTGGGGAAAAAAAACTTTTTCCCTACTCCCCCTAGCCTGTTCACCTGATTCTCACCAAACTTGTTGTGTGGAATCTGGGAACTAACATCTTCAAATGTGTAATTTAGATAATTGATAGGCCAAACCGTATGATTGCCAGATCCAGTAACATTTAGGAAAAACACATAGTAAACAGGAAATTATTAATTACTTGTGAATGCACTGTCCGATTTCCACCAAATTTGACAAATATGTTTACCTTATAATAGCAAGGAGGCCTGTGAAGTTCTGAGTCATCTTGCCCCATGGTGGCACTATTCTCATAAAACTTAAAACAAACTCCTCAATGGCTTGGATTGGGGGCATGGTCAAAAGGTGGATTGAGAATTCAGGCCGTTCGGGGGTTTTATACCCGCTGTCGGTCACTGACAGCACATGTCTAATTTCATTAATACATTAATAATAATTTGAGCCTTCTCATGTCAGCTGTAATTAAAAGCAGTAAATTTCAAGCCAGGTTTGACACTGTTGAGTTTATATTTAAAAAAAACAATGAACCAGTACACGTTAAAAAAATCAAATTACATATGGCATGCACTGCAAAATGATTGGGGGAAAAGTAAACTTGACGGTGACAGTCAATGGCACCGCTATTCTCCTTTTATGTATTTCAGAAACACCATTTCACTGAATGTATTTTTGGCCCGTTAATAATAAGTCTATTTTGAAATATGTATGGTCTTTAACTCCCTGCCGGAAATATAGAAACAGAAATGTGAAATGTAATAATGACATTGCAAATGTGTTGCATTTCAAAAGAAATTTGTTCTATATTTGATTTCTTTTGACAATTACATTTGAGTGTGTTATGATGATAAATGAGTGTAAATTACTCTATAACACATAATAATGCAGGATGTTTAATGTGTCCATTTTGTTTTTCTTAAATGGGCATAATATTCATGACACCAGTAACTTCATTACATAAATAGCATGGGAGATGTGTTGAGAATGTGAACATTTTTCACTCGCGTCTTAGGTCTATTTTTCTCACTAGCTCTACAGTGCATGCTACAACCTATATGCCCCAGGCTGTTGAGTGGCACACATTGATATGCACTGTAATATCGTATCTACAGTATGAATGCACACTCTCTACACATGTACTGTATATTTAATAGTGTTTCTTCATTTGAATGTCTGTTACAATAATTTTTCTTTTGTTTCCCTGTTTGTAAACCATGGTGCATCATTTGACTACAGAGTTCATGCATTGATTATCTTAATAATACCCAGGTTTTTTTTAAATGTTTGTCATGTAATCTATGCTTTATTTAATTATCATATGTACACAGCCCTTTATAGATATTTTACCTCAGAAAAATTATAAATTATAATAGCATAAATAGCACAGTAACTAAATAGCATAATCAATTTGAATAATACTGCAATCATTTGAATGTATAGCACGCATCACTGGATTAAACATGTTGAAATTGTGTAGAGTTATAGCATATATGGATCCCACACTCAAAAGAAGTCAAAATCTTTCAGAGATCATAGTCCTCATTTTGGTGTTTATTAGTCGGAAAGT
This sequence comes from Parasudis fraserbrunneri, assembly GCA_900302295.1. NCBI lineage: Eukaryota > Metazoa > Chordata > Actinopteri > Aulopiformes > Chlorophthalmidae > Parasudis > Parasudis fraserbrunneri. The sequence continues at coordinate 14,034 of OMKL01049060.1, forward strand.
GCAGTGTAAACGTTTTGGCCTAATGACAGGCCTTCATCGGTGCATACCTACCTATCCAAACAGAAAGGAGCTATACAGCAATTTATCCCAGTGAAGTTATGCATACAAGTTATATAGTTTATAGGTAGGCAAGATTAGTTTATCTGTTCATCCACAATTATAATTCTCATAGGTCATGTTGAAACATGTAGACAAGAGTAGACACAAATACAAAAAATCTGCAATAGTAAAAAGCAAGCGATTACAATGGTAAATTCCCATAACCTTTTGTAGTAGGAAGCAGTTAATCCCTAAGGTTGAACAGTGCAGAGGTAATCCACTTTGATTCACATTGCAGCAGATTCTTTTCAGTCACCTCCACAACATGGCCTTGTGATTTCTTTGATGCCACATAATTTAAAGGCTGTGGTTTGCCTCCTTGAAATGCCTTGCTCCTGGAGAATGGGGATCAACTTTTTAACTGCACTCTTGAGTTCATTTATTCATATTTTTAGTTGTCTATTTTCCTTGGCAATATATTGAAGTTTTCAGATATATGTGATGAGATTAGTGATACGTTTTCAGATATACAACGTGATGTTATATTCTCTTTGTGTAACAGAATTTAAAATATATATAAGAATATAAACATTTTGAATTCCATTATCACATGATGAACAGATCATGCATTGAAAGAAGCCAACAGTATTGTTATTTTGAGAGTGTGCATTTCTGCCAAATAGTACATTGATAATAAATGAAATACTGTATGAGATCTCAATGAAGAGTGAAATGCATGTATTGTATGCTTGAAGTTAAGTTGCTCTACCATTAAATTACTTCTGTGCATTGCAAATGTCACAACGTGATAGCAAGTAGTCACCAGCTTCCTAATTGTACACAAAGGGAGGGACCTGAGCTTAACCTCACAGCAGAAGAAAGTGCAGTCTTTGAACAAATTATGATTCAAACATGTGCATGTTGTGTATACTTTTATCAAGAATTATCTTGAAGAGATTGGTAGTGGAGACATGCTTCTTAGACCAGGCTCTTTGGGCTCAACCAATCCTCTGCTACTGGAAGGAACTGTAGACAGGCTTTGTTTTATTGAAGAAAGAGGGTAACTCCAACTGATGCCATAGTGAAACCAATGAACTGGACCTATGGGACCAAGGAGAAAGAAGCAACTCCCCAACACACACATGCATGTACGCATGCGCGCGAGCGCGCACACACACACCTTGTTTATCTGCCTGCCTGTGGCCTATCACTGTTGGAGCCTGATAAGACCCACCTGGTGATGATGTAAATAGTTTTTAATGGACTAAGATGTATAGATAATAGATAGATCCTTGCAGATTGTAAAGGCACACACTGTTGATTCTTGTACCCACCTGGCTGGCCAGTTGACCTGAGTTCATTGAAAGTGTTAATCTGTGTTGTGTCACCCCACTAGAGTTGTACCAAGGAACTGGAGACTAGCAGGAGGGCCCCTTTGTGGTTTGTCAGGGTATAGCAACAGACTGTGTGGATCCCTGGAACTTCTGCTGTCTGTCAACAAGGACCTTTATGGCATATGCCGTGTTCATGTAGTCAGTTTACAGTTTACAGTTTAGTCATTTAGCAGATGCTTTTATCCAAAGCGACTTACAAGTGTGTGCACATCAGAAACTGGCGATAGGATCAACTCAAGAGTAAACAACCGGTGGTATTACCCGCATCATAGTGCCATAATCCAGTGCATAACTCAAGTGCATAGCTTAAGTGCATAGCTAAGTACAAACCTGTGAGGGGAAGGAAGGGGTTAATATATACAGTATATACATTTATTTTTTTTTTTGTTGGGGTTAATTATCAAGAAGTTAGGTGAGGTACTGTTTGAATAGG
>OMKL01049061.1:0-10778 GCA_900302295.1 Parasudis fraserbrunneri
ACAAATTAGACAACGCTTTCCTATTGATTGTTTGATCTATAGCATAGATCCGTAAAAGCAGTCAAAGGCTATTACACAGTTCTTGCTGGTCTCTTTTTCCAACTGTTCCATTCTGAAAGGAATGGAAACTTCTGTTTGCACTCTCTGGCATCACCACACAAAAAAAAAATCATGAACCAGTTAATATAAACTAAATAAAAGTAGTTAATGACTTTCTTGTCCAAAGTATTAACCTAACCAAACTGAATGCTATTGATGGCCTCTGTCAAACACTTAACAAGCCCAATTTGCTTGGGGTTCGATAGACATCAGCTGAGCCTGATGAACTGAAGAAAGATTTCTAGTTTTCTCCTGTGCCAAGTTGCCACTGGCGAAATTGACAGAATTTGATCCCACCAGTCGATCCCACAGTGCAAAAGTGCGTTTTTTGTTGTTGTTTTATTTAACTGGCAAGAGTAATTCTGAGCTGATATTCAGATGCAAGTAAGTCAGTAAATAATGACGCCTAAAAGTATTCCGCTGCATGAGTCATATGGGAACAGTTACTTAAATTATTTCCACTTGTTATTTTTCATCATTTTGACTACAAGAACTCTGTTTTTAAATACATTCTTCATTCAGTTATAACACGGCTCTCCTGGTTTTCCCACCTCAGTCTCATCTTGTTTAAAGATGGCGGTGACATGAATGAGGCTAATTATGAAAGCAATTAGCGCAGTCTGAGCCACTTGAGCTTTCAGTAAAATAAATAAATATATAATTTGTGTATTTAACGAGATTTACAAACAAAATGGTACTGAAGGAAACCTGTGCACTTACCCCAATAAACACCCAGTTGCCAAAGTAGTAGATGGTGCTGAAGAACCAGAACTTGTGCAGGAACAGATAGGACCTGGTCACTGTACACTGGTCTGAAAAACACAGAGAGAGAGAGAGAGAGAGCAGAGAGAGAGCAGAGAAGAATCTCTTCAGTTACTGTACCTGTCAAGAGATACAGAGTGTGATACACGACAGGGTTATTATAGTTTCGTGTATTTCAATAGGTTTTAGTTTTATTTCATATTTAATATTTGGTTTTCAATTCAGTTCAGTGTCAGGTCGTTTCCAGAGTGGAAGTAGTTTCGGGTTTGTTTTTATTGTTTAAAATTGTTCGGTTTTAGTTTAGTTTGATTAGTTTCAGTATTAGTATTAGTTTTATTGTTTTGTTTATTATAATATGGCGGTATTTGTCAGGGGCAAGATTTAAGAAGTTCAGAAGAGGTATTGTGTAATACAAAACAACATACAAAATTGCCACAGAGGCAATTGACTCTCAGTCATGTAGACATCCCAGTCTCAATGAACATATGCACCAATGCCCCCTAATGCTTGTTGTGTTGACAAATTTGACCAAATTGACCAAAGACTTTCTGTATATTTTTAATATATCTCTGAACGACACTGTCAGGGATATTATGGTTTTAACCCGACTGCTGCAGACTTTTCGCTTTCATTCAATTTTTTTTTTTTTTTAATGTTCGGTGCATATTTATGACCCCTAGAGGATGAACCCTATTGATTTTGGTTACCCCATGACCTTTACTTTGGCTCCACCATCAGGCCAAATGTTCAATTTTCAAATTAATGTATCTCCTGATCTGTCCTGACTGTCATAGAGTCATGAACAAACTGGTATCAAGAGATGCGTCTACTCATGCACAACGACTTTGCCATAAGGACCTATGAAGTCCGCCATATTGGAATTTACGCCATCTTGAATTATTGGAAAAACTTTTTTCCCTACTCCCCCTAGCCTGTTCACCTGATTCTCATCAAACTTGCTGTGTGGAATCTGGGGACTAACATCTTCAAATGTGTCTTTTAGATAATTGATAGGCCAAACCAAATGACCACAAGATCCAATCAAATTTTGGAAAAACGCATGGTAAACAGGAAATGCGTTATAACTTGTGAATGCACTGTCCAATTTCCACCAAACTTGACAAATATGTTTGCCATACAATCGCAAGGAGGCCTGTGAAGTTCTGAGTCACCTTGCCTCATGGTGGCGGTATTCTCATAAAACTAAAAATATTAATTACTCCCCAATGGCTTGGATTAGCGGCATGGTCAAAAGGTGGATAGAGTATTCGGGTCGTTTGGGGTATACTACGTCTAGTTTTATTTTAGTAAGTACACAATATAGTTTCAGTTAGTTTTCATTTTTATCAAAAGCCTAGTTTTTTCACCCCTAGTTTTAGTTAACTATAATAACCTTGATGCACAGTAGTTGACCTTGTGTATTCCAAACTAAAGTATTACTTTGTTCCTGTTCAGCACAAACATGTCTCTACAACAAAGGATATTTCTGCTCTATTCATTTTTGTGTGTCTTTTCCCACAATATGAATATCAAATTGTACATTTGTCTGCTCAGAGTCTGGCAAGGAGCCACTGCCATTACACTCAGTTCAACAACATTATTTACAACTACTGCTTCTGTTTGAATCATGATAATTGATCAGTTAACTGGGCATGAACAGAACAATACATACACCCCCAAAAAAGGAAAACTGTTAATGATGCAGATGCATCGTACTATTGTATATCCCTGGGCCAACTAAAATGTGTGCTGAGCCCAATTAATAATTGAGCCATGAAAATTCACAGTGAGATTTGTAAAAGTAGCACACGGATATTATAATATCTGACATGACCTACACCCCTGCCCTCGCCTCTCGTTTGGAGAGCTATTTTCAAATCAACATATCATGGGTTATCATTGCATCTGCGTGTACACTTGCACCCCATCTGGGCCAGTCTTTGGAGGAGTTATTTTGAAATAGTACATAGCATATCCTACCTCTTGGCAGACTAATTCCAAACAAGGGACCACTTACGTGAGAACTCTGCTCATCTTTTACCAATGGCCTGCTATGGAGTGAGAGCTGAGAATCTCACTAACAAGTGCGTACATTTATAGGTAGATTTGAAAGTTGAAGGGAAGGGGGGCGGGGGCATACTTTTGAGTCCTACAATTACAATGTTTTTTTCCCCTATATAAAATAGTGAGTGTGTAATGCTCTGTCATCCCTACAATCAAATTAGCACCTGAACAACCACACAAATGGACAAACCAAAAACTACTACACTACTATGATACCATACTACAATACTACTACAATACTATGAACTACTTCTTGGTAATGTTACACAAGAGCTACACTAACAAACGCTTTTTGCTCCTTTATTGCAGTATCTTGGGAAACTTCTGTATGAGCATCCAGTGAACTTGGAACAAGGAAAAAAGGGTGATCTTGATTTGAATGTGGTGATAGCGGGGGAAACCATGAATGCAAGCATGTGTCAGTGAGCAGAGGAAGGTCGTGGCCCCCCCACGGGGGGGGGGTTTGGAGCGTTTTATGGCTCTCTCTCCACCATATGAAGAAATTAAGAAACAATGTGTATGTGACATTATGTTTGAACATAATGTATGAACATATGTAACAATAACATGTAACAAATGAATTGCTGGCTGGCTTACACGACTGATGTGTGTGTAAATGTGCAGGCAGAGCGCTCTCTGCTCGACTGTGTTAAAGGTGGCCCTGCTCCTGGCTTAAGAGCCAGAGACAGGAGGCTGTTGTCACTAGCGATGGAGCCGCGCCTCGGGGTAAACTTGTCACTTTAACTAAAAAGGACAACAACTCCTGTTGGAAAGAGGAAAACTGTGTCACTGTCAACACGAATGCGATTTAACTCCGTCGGATAAGTTGTGAACGATGTTACACTTTATGGAGGCTTGCATCAAACGGAGTACACATATCCTGTAGGTCCATAACAGTTATTCAATGTCTAAAGGCAGAGGTAAGAGGCTAGATAGGCCACAACCTTTAATTTGTGAAAATATGGAACTATAAGACAAACACAAGTGGTTGAGGCACAAGTATGTCTCAGACACCCACCCGATCTGCCTGTAAAAGAAGGTCTGCCCCCTCCTACCCATGAAACGAAAAGCAGGAAGTGGGAGCAGAATGGCTGGACGAGAGAGGCATATGTTGGCGCTAGACCAGACACACCCAACGTATGAATGTATTCTGAGGTCGCTGCGAGTGAATCTCCCGGTGTATTTCTGTGCGCCCGGAGCTCCACACTGGGTGCGTCCGGTGTGGACAGCAGCGCCTATTGACATGGGTGCCGAGGAGAGGCGGGTGTCGTGCAGCGACCATCCCGCCTCCAGTCAGTTTCAGGGGTAAGTTAGTCGATTAGTAGACTTACTGGTTGTTATGGTCTTAAGTCAACTGTGACCTTTTCATTATTACAGCATGTTCACACAGGGATTGGGAGCGCCGCAAAGCATCAATTCTCAGGTGAGCAGGAGCCTGGCAGTTCACACCAGAAGCGCGTTTCTCCGCTCCGGTCAACAAGAGATTCTGCTCCTCTGCTCCGATCACACGTAGAGGCGCTAGCGGCGCCGCGGAGAAAAGAGACCAGACACCGAAACTATCGCTGAAGATCGTGAGCACATGGGCGCCGAAAGGACACTGGCTGCACTTCCAGGCGCTTCCAGGCGCTCTGCAGTGCTTTGCGGCGCTTCAGTGTCCGATGTGAAGCTGCTGTTAGTAGTTGTTTTGCTAAGCTTTTTTTCCATACTGAATTAGTTATTTACTGGAAAATATTAAGCACACCTCTGAAAAGCACTAGATTTTTCCTCCTTCATAACTGCATATGGGAAAAACAATGTTACAGATTCATCCATTAAATCAACTGTTTAAACTCAATTAAACTCAATCATTGGTTGACAAACTCCTACAACTATTCGGAGTGACTAAGAAATGTCTTAGATGACGCCAACCCTAATGTAAGGTCCGAACAACAAACCCTGCAAGACACGGCAAGATCGCCGCATAAACGCTGACACTTGGGCGAAAGGGCAGATTCCTGGGGCAATGGAAAGGGCTTTGTGGTGTATCAAAAGGGAGGGGACTTTTGAATACAGATGGATAAAGCGTGTAATTCTTTTCTGAAGGGCAGCAGCATCCCAGACAGGGTAAGAGAGCGGTCGGTGGCTCTTTTCAGATGCTTCAATAGAGTAAGTAGAGTGAGAAGCCATGCAGTCTGGCAGTTTGCCTTGGGCTTCAAGGGGGCTTTCTGTTATGAGTCAATGGAGGCTATTTACTGTATTTCACTGGATTGAATGAAGCTGGCAGAGGGAAAAGTGGGATGGCACACTGAAGCACAATTATCTAAGGGATGACACAACAAGCATTTTGAGGCCTCCGATAGTTACAGGTGTAGTGACAAATGTGTAGATCTATAGAGCATTCCAAATGGTTAGAACTGTAAACTAGGTACGATCAGCCCAAAATGTACAGCAAAACATGGGAAAGGGAAAATCAACTTGGAATCAATGCAATACTTCCAAGGACTATTTCTGGTCTTGTTGTCCGAGACCAATGTCATCGTGCCTAAAAATTGATTGGATCGATATCCGGTGAGACGAGGTTTTAAAAGTCACATGTCAGCATGTCACCGCAGGGCCCGATATCATCGCTGCTGTCACGGAGCAGAGGTTGGAGGAGTGACAGTCCGGTGACAACATCAACCAGACATGTCGGGACAAGGAGTTCATCATATCTCTTTAATATGACAAAGTTCTAAATGAAATGGACGTTAACACGTTTTTATTATTATTATTATGAAATATTATTATTATTTATTGCTTGTGATCGTGTGTGCAGTGTTGTTGCTGGTCATGTTCCTATTGTGCTTACCGAGAGCGCGGTTGAAAGAGCAAGGCCAAATACGGCCTCAGGCCCTGATGGTCTGAGGGGGATTGTGCTTATGGGCTGTGTCCTCCAACTTATATATGGTTTTGTTTCAGTAGCTGCTTGATGAACATATTGTGCCACAGTCATGGAAATGATCTACAATCACAATTATGGAGAGGGTCATAGTGAGTCATCTGACATCCTCAATTGACAACTGTCTTGACCCGCTTCAGTTTGCTTACAAGTGTGGTCGGAGCACTGGAGACGCATCTCTTACATTAGTTAATACAATTACCAAACACTCGGAGCTGTCTAAAAGCTATGCCAAGAGTTGTATTCTTAGACTTTAGTTCAGCCTTTACTACAGTGAAAACACGCATCCTACAGCAGAGCTTTTCTGATCTTGGTGTTAATGGCTGGCTTATTTTATGGATCAAAGATTTTCTTTCTCATTGGCCCCAGAGAGTGTCTGCTGATGACATTATGTCAGAACAACTTGTCTTCAGCAGAGGTGCACCCCAGGGCTGTGTCCTGTCACCAGTAGTGTTGTTGTCCAGTAGGGAGCAATCTGTCCTCTGGACTTGGCAGTAACAATACCCCTGTTATGGTGAAAGGGACACCATACAATTGCGAGTGCCTTGTCTTTCGGATGAGACAGTCGTTAAAGAACCCAGGGCGTCTTATCGCTGAAATTTACTTTCAGTGAGCCTCACAGCTTGTACAGACAGGAGCTTGACCACATTGATTTTGTATTGGTTTGTGGCTAACTATCCGGAGCTAGTATGAGGAACAGCATGGACTGTGCTGAGAAAGGACTCTACCGATCAACATCATCACTGGTAAGTAAGAAATACGGCTACCAGGATTAAAAAAAATCAGAACTATCCCTTTAATACCAAGGATAAATCCAAGGTCTGAATGGGAAGTCGCACAATTTGCACACACTTATCTGAAGCCGTTGGACACAAGACATGTACATCCTAACCACAACTGTTTACATACTTAAGTGTCTGGTGGAATAGTGAAATCTTTCACAATTAGCCAACATGAGCTTTAAGATGAACATTGCTGATGTTGTAGATTTTCTCCAAACTGCCAGGTGAATGTAAATAAATCATTTAATGAAAAAAAATATTGATATGAGGTGAACTGAAAACGCATCACTGGTGATTGTGCCTATTTTGTGTTTTTGGAAAAAACATGCCTGCAATGCAAGCCAATAAATGGGTATTACAAAGCACAAATGCATAATAATCGTTTCCTATCGGTACTACCCGAAAGACCAAATACAACACACAATGACCTTGTCAATTTTAAGCATTTGACTCCTGCGTTGATGTGGTGATAATAAGTCAACTGAATCATTCATTTTCGAATTTGCCTCATTTCAGCCCATTCATAATGAAATGGTATTCTTAGGGTCCACTGACTGCCCTATGGGACTGTGTGATCACATAGGCCGATAGAACAAGCATGACGTAGCAGCACAGAACGGAACAGCCCAAACTACTGTAGACGAACCACAGTCTAGTTACAGCCAAACCAACCGATGCCAGTGGCTCTGGAGTCGTGTCTGTGTGTCAGTAGTTGCGCAAGAGACAGGGACTTGGCAGAGGGGTGCCAAAGTTCCATCACCTCTGGGGTAACCTTAGTAACACTGGCTGTCCTGCAATAGGACAAACACCATCATTAGTCAAATCTTTCTTCTTCTTCTTTTTTTTTTTCCTCGCTGTAGACTTTTTGCCCGACAGCAGAAATACCACCATTCCAACTTCAAAATGGTTTCGCCGTTAAGGGCTGGCATACGCCTAATGCTGCCCCGAGGATAATGGCTTCGTTTAATGCTGGCATGGCTGTGGACATTTATTTTCAAGCAATGGTGGATGCTGACGTTTGTATGCTTTGAACTGAGTGTGTGAATCGCTACGGGTGGGTATGAACCAGGGGTCTCATTAAAGAAGAAACTCCAGACTTCCCATCCTATCTCACATACTTCATCTCAGGAGTCGGGATTAGGGGAAAAAAATAAATCCTATTCTGCCTCGACAGCAAACCCTAAATCCACCATTTTATCTTCAACCGTCCTATCTTGTCTTCATTCACCCTGACTGCTAGAATCCAACTCATTGCTCCGATATTGTCAGATGTCAGGGGTCACCAGGAACAGAACTCGTTTCTGACCAATGACCAACAGGTTGTGTTGTGTCACATGCTTCGGTGAAGTTGACAGCAGGGCAGACGAGACACGTTTTTAATTACGACGCTATCATGCGGTCTGACAATCTAGGTAGCATTGGAAAACTTTGAAACTTAGTTTTCAAGTTGAGCAGCATGCACTTAGGTATCATTCACATTTAGTCATTTAGCTGACGCTTTTAGAGAAAGCCACTTACAATTGTGTACAACAATAAGTGGTATTGTTCATCTAACGGCGCCAAACTCGAGTGCTTCACTTGAGAGTGCATAGCAAGCACAGACAATAAGACAAATTAGATGATAAGTGTGTTTTTAGGCTGGAGATTGCGTTTCAGCTGTCCTGACTGTGGTGGTAAGTTCACTCCAATTTACCTTGGCATTTCATCATTGTCACTGACTGGTGGCTAGTTAGAACCACATAGCTGTCGAAAAGTTAGGCTTTTCAATTTAAGAGTGTCACAAGTGAGCTAGGATACTTCTATAATCCCAAATAACACGAGAGAGGATTGAACTCTTAACTGCACCTAGGACCTCACGTTCCATCAAGGTAAATGTCCCAAACAGGTTCCTAAAGTATGGACAGACGCCTATTCTCTCTCTTCAATGGCTTGGCCCAGTCTCAACTATAATTACAAATCATTTGGTCTGACATCCAAAAAAACAAAACAACATCATACGGTAACACTGTAACCTACTGAAGAGTGAACCCTGCCAAAAGACCTCCATTACATCCACTGGATGGAGAGCCAGCAGAGGAGAGAGAGACAGGTGTAGAGAGAGAGAGAAACAGAGAGAAAGAAAGACAGATATAAAGAGAGAGAGCGAGAGAGAGATAAATGGAGCGAGAAAGATCAATAGATAGATCAATCAATCAATCAACCTTTATTTACTCTCGGGAGTCCATCGAGGGTGGGCCCTCATTTTCAATGATGCCGAGATACATTGGGGCAATAAAACATAGCAAAGCACAATAAAAACAATAAAATTACAATAAGAAGACAAACCCCGACATTCATTAGTTAAAACAAGTCCTAATTAAAACAATTACAATCAAAAACATTAAGATTTAAAAGCAAATTTCTAAAATGTCCCAACACATAAATAAATAGTTAGATAGAGACACAGAGATAGATAGACACAGAGAGAGAGAGACAGAGAGAGAGAGAGAGAGAGAGAGAGAGAGAGAGAGAGAGAGAGAGAGAGAGAGAGAGAGAGAGAGAGAGAGAGAGAGTGAGTGTGTGTGGAGCTGAATGAAGAAGTCAGGTACTGTCTGGCTATGTTAGAGAGCCATCTGGAGCATTAAGACCGGCCCTGCTGGGCGGCTCTGATCACACTGTTTCCCCACCCGGCCTCCTCACCCTGCCGGCCACCACGCGACCAACACACTCGCTCTCACAGGGGCCTCCTTCAGCCAGAGTCCTCGGATGGAACCCAGCGTGAGGTAGAACTCGCTCATTACCACGGATTTTGAAAAGAGAAAAAAAACAAAAAACAAACATAATAATAATAGCAGGAATGAATGAATGTATCTTCTTTCTTTTCTTTTTTTTTTCTCTCTCCACAGCCCTAGATGGTGAAATTAAAAAGCGGGATCGATCCACGTGCTATATTGTTTCATCCATAATGACGACGTTATCCCCGTGGGGGGAGTGGAGCATGATCATTTCTTGCCGGAGACAGATAAGACTCCGTGTCGATGTTCTATCACGAAATAACGTCTCTCAAGTGGTGTGTACATGATGAGATCCTCGGTCGGCATGGTAACGACAAGGCATCCATTTAGAACCAATATTCGAGATCATTTGAAAAAAAAAAAAAAATGGGAGCACCTCAACTAAGAGATCTTTTTCAATCATTTTGCCTCTTGAAATATAATACCCCTGGATGGGTGTGAGATACGGGGAGGGGGGGGGAGATCATGTGACGATAATAAGAATGATTTTCGATATCTATACATATTAACATCTGCTTAACTGATTCATGTTCATTGCACTGAACAGCATGGTAAAGTGAGATATCAAACAAAAGCTACGTGTTTTTCAAAAATATTTCAGATCTCAATTTTGTGAGGTATTTTAGTCGCTATGTTGCTCATCGCTACTTTAAATGACAGAATTGAGTTCCCACGCTATCACAGCGTCATCATCCCCCCTCGCTGCGATTCCACTGCAAGACGACACACGCCGCTATCGAACCGTTAATCCGCGGGCCTAATCCGACGGAACGCCGCGGGCCGCAGCAAGGGTCAGCCGTCGCTTTTGGAGGAAACCGACAGACAACAGAAGGAACTGACTTTTCTCTACCTCCACCCTCCCTCAGTCCCTCTCTCTCCTCTCCCCTCATCTTCTCCATCACCACCACCACCACCACCACCTCAGCCATCTGCAGGGCTCCAGCTGCTCATCCGAGTGACAGGGGCTCCGCGCGGGACCCACAGATGGCTCACAACGGTGGCCCTGCCTAAACACATCATCGGTGTACACCGCTGACCCGGGTCACCTTGACATGACGACCGCTTCCCCCGATACGAGCGGCGGGGCCGTGGTCCCGAGTGCAGGAAACTACGCCTCGCTGCCATGATACCGAGGCTGAGTGCCACCCTCTCTAGCGCAATGCATTATGGATGACTTTCAGCCCCCTCTCCGCAAAACGCAAGCAAACACAGGTGCACGCATATAGTAACGCGCACAAGTGCCCATGCACACACACACACACACACACACACACACACACACGCACACACACACACACACACACACACACACGCGCACACGCACACACACACACACACACACACACACACATACACACACAAACACACACGCACGCACAC
>OMKL01049066.1:0-10518 GCA_900302295.1 Parasudis fraserbrunneri
CAAAATTAGACCAGGCAGTATGGTCCTTTAAGCTGAATGTTAAGAGTATTGATTTATAGTTGATAGTAGGTACAGTATACCCATCTATCAGCTTAATTACTATTGATTTATAGTAGATGGTAGGTTTATACCCACCTATCAGTTTAATTACTATTGATTTATAGTAGATGGTAGGTTTATACCCACCTATCAGCTTAATTACTACTGATTTATAGTAGATGGTAGGTTTACAGTATACCCATCTATCAGCTTAATTACTACTGATTTATAGTAGATGGTAGGTTTACAGTATACCCATATATCAGCTTAATTACTATTGACTTACAGTAGATAGACAATAGATATAGTTTATACCCGCCCATCAGCTTAATCCTATTGACATACTTGGATGGTGGGGTCACAGTATACACACTTTCTCCTCAAACAGTACACCCACCCCCTTCAACCACCACTACACGGATTAACTTTGAACATCGATGAGTAACATCACGCCTGTGTTGGGATTTGAACCTGCGGACTTACAAAGCGGGAGGAGTTGTCATTCCTGACGGTCTTGGCGTTGCCGTAGGCCTCCAACAGAGGGTTGGCTGCTATGATCTGGTCCTCCAGAGACCCCTGGGGAGTAGACAGAGATGGTGTTCATCTACTGCGGTCCTAAACTCGTGTCTTATACAGTATACCCACCTTTTGTTGAATTACTATTGACTTATAGTAGATGGTACTAGGTTTATACCCACTTATCAGCTTAAAGCTGCAATATCGATTTTCTGACCACTAGGGGGCCACGAGTCGCCACTATAAACAAACTCCATTTCCCCAAAACGAAAGCCTCTATTAACATAAAAATGCCTTACCGGGCACAATCTTGTTGTAACTAAGAGATTTGCCGAAAAAAATGCATGGATTACATGTGCATGGATTACAAGATTTCAACTACAATACATACACCTTTTTCTTGGGCATTTCTTGGTTGTTAAACAAGGTAGGTAAATACTTCACCTACAAACATAATACTGTTCAGACAGCACAATATTGATGTCCTTAAGAGATTCTCTGAAAATAATTCTTTTTAAATGCATAGGCTTATGAAATAGGCGGAGCTAAAGTATGGGCCGGGTTTTGTCAACAATGAAAATAAATGATGGAAAAACAGACTGGCCAGTGGTAGCTCAGGTTGTTTGAGTAGGAAGCCATGACTCATAAGAAGTTTTGAAAATGTGAAAAATACTGCCCAGAAAATTGTTATTGCAGCTTTAATTACTATTGACTTACAGTAGATGGTAGGATTATACCCTCTTACTGTATCTGCTTAATAATTACTATTGACTTACAGTAGATGGTAGGTTTATACTCTCTTACTGTATCTGCTTAATTACTATTCCCATAGTGTGTCTTATCTAATTATATGCAAAATAGGAGTGTAAAAAAACCATTGCTTTGATATTAATGTGTCAATCCATCTGCTACGATCCGGTCTTCCAGAGAATCCCTGCTGCGAGGAAGGAGATGAGGTTCACCTGCTGCAGTCCTACAGTGTGTATTTCTATTAGCAATTATTACTGGCATGCAAAATAAACAATGCATCGATATTCATGAATCCAACTGCATCAATCTGTATAATTGTTTGTGTACAAGTGATTGTTGAGGACCGACATGACACAACTCCATGTTGCAGCCAGGATAGGTCGATGATTACATTTTGGTAAATGGGGAAGAATGGAATTTTACCAGAAAAATACAAAATAAATTACAAAAAAAGTATTTATTTCTCCATGTCATGGAGTACTCAAACATGAAACAAGATATCTCAAGATGGCTCATGGTCTGCTGTATACCTGATCAGGCTGCTCTTCAGACTAGCTCTCTGTGAATTAAAGTTTAAAAGATACTTTATCCATAAACTTATCCAGTGGGGTTTTTGACCGCTAGTTGATGAAATTAGCGCTATAGAGCACAGTAGGAGAAAAGGGGTCCCTGAAAATTGTGTATCACGTGTTCTTCCAGCACGAGTATGATGACGCACAAGCACGCCACGAGCACAGGGGTGTGTGCACTAGAGGCATGTAAGCATGCCCTTGTACTTCAAATTTATTGGTCTATCCGATCTCCCCTCAAAATCTAACAAGCTAACTGCCTGTCAATCAAAGGAGGTCAGGCTCATTACAACTTCGCCAAACTGAAAGTGAAACTTAACACGGATGAGATATAAACAACTGTGAGAGCAAAGCAAATGGCGAAAATTTTTATTTGAATTTAAAATTGCAAATGTTCTATGAGGTAGGAAATGTATTCAGCTTGTAGATTATATATCGACAATAGAAAACTCTACCCAGTTTCGAACCGTGGGTCTTGTGCAGGCCAGCATGAAAGGCAGCAGTGCTGCCTCTCAAGCCAAACCACGAGCGCACACTTGATTTGGTGGAGGGACAGTATTTCTGTACCCTGGCTTTCACGAGTAGTTCCTCTGGTTCAGGCTCCTCTGATCTTTGTCGGCAAGTCCCTTGATCTTGGCCGTTCCACGATAATGAGGTGACATGTTGTTCTACTCTACGACCGTTGCCCTCTGCACTACACCCCAGGTGGGGCACAACCAGCAGACAGAAATAGCATGGAAATAGCAAGCAAGCGTGCGAGCTAGTTAGCGGTAGGCTACTTAGTTTCCTTGCTTTGGTTAGAGGTTCCGGCGGTTCTCTCCGACTGCTCTCTCTTGCCCTGGCTACTATCTCTTCCTCTGTAATCCTGATGTCTAGCTAGTGCCTGTAATGTGAGAAAGTCGAATGACTTTTGAGTTGTTTGTTAAGGTTCTCACATGGGCATGCTTACGAGTGGTAGCCAATCACCATCCTCGCCCAGCTCCATTACACTCCATGACACATTTATATAAATCTTAGGGTATGTGGTTATTTCATTATTTCATTTATTAATTTTTTAAAGAGCAACTAAGCACCCAAAATAAATGCAGTGAGAGACTGCCAACTAATGGTTAAATGCATGCTATTGCATTCTTGGTGCCCTTTGAAATGTGTGATGACATCATGCAGATCAAGGCACCAAGAGCAGATTGCAACGATAGTAACATGCATTTAACCATTAGATGATAGTCTAGTTTAGTTTAGTTTAGTTGCTCTTTAACTATTTAATAGTTTGTGAGGGCCCCCTTGTAGTAATCTGCTGCGTACCACTGATGGGCCATGGGCCACTGGTTTGCCATCTATGAGCCAGTCCATACCTGCATCTTGCCGGGAACTGGCTCAGTCTTCTTAGCCCCACCAGCCACTGCAATTGTTGCAAAGTACTGGATGACACGTTTGGTGTTGACAGTCTTTCCTGCACCGGATTCTCCACTGGAAGTAGAGGACGACAGTAAGACATGAAAACATTGATACAAACGGTACACACTGTAGTAGAAGTCCCACTTTTTACTGCATGCACAATTATCATCCCACTGTGTTATCGCATTGTGTTTTTTTAATATACTGTATTGAACCTAATATAAGACGACCCTGATTATAAGATGACCCCCCTTTAGCCTGGTAGGCCTATTTCTAACATCATTTAGATGTCAAAATGAAAAATAGAACCATAAGTTATTTCAATTAGACTGCTTCATTGATTACCATGATCTTAAAATTGGAATTATAACGCCTCCTCAGACCTGAACTTGGTAAACTTGGCCTTTACTTTCAACCAGTGTTGGGTGCGCTACTCACCATGAATTGAGTACCAAGGACCCCAATTTAAACAAGTTGAAAGACTTATTTGGGTTTTTATCCGATTAGCAGACCTCATACTGAACTGTTCTGTACTGTGTAAACTGTACCGGTGTATGTTGATGTATGTTGTTTTGTTAATAAAGTATCTCAATCAATCAATCAATCAAACTCAAAAAAAGTAATATATTCCTCGTTACTCATTACTCATTTTAAAAAGTAATATTATTACTTTACTTATTACTCCCTGGGAGTATATATGGTGTTGACAAAATCAAAGTAATGCAGTAATGAGTTGTTTTTTGGTGGGGCAACTGTAATATTATCACTGACAATGAGGTACATACGTGATCAGGATAGACTGGTTCTCACGATCTGTGGAGATGAAGGTAGCATGATTAGTTATCTATTTTGGACATTTGGTACACATGTCAGATGAAAAAAAAACATAGTTGCGTGTTGAATTCCTGGATAAACCAAGGACACGCAGTGTCATAGATGTGAAGCCTCAGGGCAGATTCTCTCAACAGGAGTCAACGTGCCATGCCTGTCAGCCACCACTAGGGGCAGAGTGGCTAACCGCGAATTAATGTATGATTGAATCACTGTGTGAGTTAATGACATTGCCAGGCGATGAGGAACTTTGCATCTAAAAATACAGAGCAGTAGAATTAAGCCGAATGGATCTATCGGTATAACATGGTCTGACGTTGAATAATAGAAGAGAGTACAATGGAATAGAATAGAATGTTTCTCTAAAATATAGGGGGAACATCCACGTTAAAGTAGAACATTCCATGATTGCAGTATGGCACCCCCTTTTGAAACACTGTCACCCCATTTACGGCTGTGTTTAAATAGTGACTCATTTGATTGAAGACATGATGTTTTCACTCCGAAACGTTTCGTCCGAGCCTTTGATACCTGGACCAACAGCTTAACATAAGCTTTACATGCCTTTTGAGGCAATGACAAGTTTCTGTATATTTGTAAATGGGAGAAAACAATACTTAGTATTTTGAGTTATGACACGCTTCCATTTTCCATCGGCAGGTCAAACTCTTCCAGAAAAGATACAAATACAGGATATATAAAGTTTAGGTGGTCGATTGAAATTCCAGATTGCGTTGTTAAAGCCGAAAACATTCACGGTGTCTTACCGGTGAGCATGAACTGGTAAGCGTTGTCGGAGATGGAGAAGATGTGGGGAGGGGCCTCGATCCTCTTCTTGCCCCGGTAGCCCGCCACCACCACGGCGTCGTACACCGGCAGCCACTTGTAGGGGTTCACCGTCACGCAGAACAGTCCCGAGTATGTCTGGAACCACGGGATGCATTTGTGAATTTTCAGTTGGAAGTCACAGTGGCTCATTTGCATACAGCAAGTGAATGCTATTTTTTTTTTGTCAAAATGTTGATGTTTTTGTTGTTGTTGTTGTTGTTATGGCATTTTAGCCAGAGTTTTCTAAAACCGTGTCTGTGCTAAGCTTTCATAATCTGTATGTTGTACTGATAAATTCAGAATATAAATGTAGTTGTTAAAACATTACATGGCCTTATTCCAGTGTTTCTGCTCATGATATTTGTATTCCAGCTCGACTAAATTTACAAAGACCCAAGAACATTACATAAAATAACTGGTAGGAAAATAACTTAGAACTAGGGATGTTAAAATGTGTTAACTAAATGACCGACTTTCGACAGGTTCTCCGTGTTGACAGTAAAAGTAGACTTTTTTTTTGTAATGGCCTATTCAAAACATTCTAGCCTATTTTAAAACAACTGGAGAGTTGTTAGGCTAGCCTCTTCCGCACTGCTTCCATTCATTGTGCTAAGCTAGGCTAGCATGCAGCCATATAGCTTTCTACTGAACGCACAGAGAGGAAATTGGTATCTCTCTTCTTGTCTGATTCTGGAGAAGACGGTAAGTGAATTTCCCATAATGTTGGCATGTTCCTTTAAGCTTTCTACTATTAATGTTAATGTTACCAGTTAACGTTAGACTGTTTGATGTTAACAAAACGTTACTGTTGTTTGCTTGCTAATGAGTCAGCAGCCAACAATACCATGATACAATGATGAGCTGACGATAACGTTAACATTATGTAACGCTAACTATGAAGAGTCAAAATTCCACTCATGACTCGTCGGTAAATGCCTCCGACATGTCGTCTAGCAAAAAACTGTGTCTTTAACATCCCTACTTAGAACCACTTGTTCACAGCCACCTCTATGACCGACAATGTCACAAACTCACTCATTCATCCAGCCACTCACTCACGGTGAGCCACTCTGCCCCTAGTGGTGGTGCACAGGCAATGCTCTTTGTGAAAGACCAGTTAGCTTTGCACCTATGACACTGTGTCCTTGTCCTTGTACTCCTAACATAGGGCACTTAAGATGGCTGTGTCTTCCCCTATAGTGCGCAAACTGATGAGACTTTGGTTGGAATTGACAGAAAAATAGGGTCTAGGAATAAAATAACCAGAAATAATGATTAAAGTTTGAAGCTAGAAAGCTAGCAAGAAAGTTACTTTTCCTCTGTGTTGTTTACATGTGCAGGGCCTACAGTTGACAATATACATATTTACTATCCAAAACAATATATCCCAGGCTTAGGGTTGGTTCAGGTTGCCCCGAAAAGATTTAGTTTTTTATTTATGACGACATAAGTTGGAATAAAACAAAGAGCTTCTTTCTTCTTCACTTGTAGTTAAAACATATTTATTGGGAACAGCAGTTCGGTACAAGGACCTTCTTCAGGTCAGGAGCTGTTTGCTTCTTAATTGTCAACCCTCAATCTTCTCCTACACAGCTGTCACCATGTACTCTGTTGGTCTACCAGAAACAGTCTATATAATGAGACGGATCACTGCAGTAGTTTTGAATGGGGAAATCTGTAACAGTAAAGATGGCGGCACCATCAAATCGACTTACTACAAAACAAACATATTTCGAGAAATATAATTAAATGTGATGTGATTTTATGTTGAGTAAAATTATATTTTACTGCATTTTGAGGTCAAATGTGAGTTTTAAAGATGTTTTTAATTAATCACAATCACTGCCAAAAGGCTGGGAATCACGCAGTGAGTGGTTGCCATGGTAACTACGGCCTCTGTGGCAGAAACCGCTGGATGGCGCATGCGTAGAAGCTGGTCTAAAGGCATTTTTCTATCACAAAATCTTTCTTTTTGACCAAATTAACCATGTGTTGTCAGTAGTTTACCAGTGACTTCAAATATGAAACAAAAACAATACGTATGACAGATTCTTAGATACGGATGACTCCCCATTCAAAAGAGACAGGGGTCTGATCTTGGTAGTCTCGTTAGTCCCTGTTATCAGGACGGCAAGCAAAGTGAACCGACTTCTCTTTTAGACAAACTCTGGCTCTGCTGTTTGATCCTCCTAGAATCACAAAATGCACCTTTATGTAGAATAATGAATCTTAAAGCTTACGTAGATCATCCACGCGGCGAAACGCTCTTTGAGGTTGTACAGCACAGTGGGTTCGTTGAGGTGGGTCATCATGGCCATGTCCTCGATCTTGTCGAACTTCGGAGGGTTCATGGGAAAGATCTGATCATCTTTTACCGTGATGGTCTGCAAGAGAATAGGCAGGGAATATTGGATGTGTCTCTACCAAAAACAAATGATTGAAAGTGCATCCTTTCCAGCAAATGATCACGTTTTGTGCGCAAAACCGTTTTATTCCGTGTACTTAATAATCGCAGGGTTCAGATAATTGTAATGGAGTTGAAAATAGTTCATTTTTCATTCATTTTTTTCCTAGCACCTAGATACCATTTCAGACCAAATCCATACAAAGACGAGATAAAACCCACAATATTTCCCCTCTAAGTATAGCACTTGAGTAAAAGTACTCATCACTCTCCACCCCTGTATACAGGAGCCCCTACCTTTCCACACAGCGTTTCCACTGTGGCTTTCCCGCCCTCTCTGCTCTTCAGCACCCCTTTGAGGTACATCTCGCTGGGCTCGGCCACGAAGTACGCCGTCTTGGCGTCGAACGGCATGTTCTGGGACTCGATCCTCTCCTTCTCTGTCTTCCGGAGGTAGACGGCCGCCGGGCCAAAACACTCCATCTCCGCATCCGTACTCATGGTGGCACCTCGCTTGTGGGGTGGGGTGGGGGGGCAATAATTAAGTGTAAAACTCTCTGGTCTCTCTGAGTTTTTACGCAGTCCTCACTGCCGGCCCGACGGAATGACAACCATGTAGACTCAAACGCTAAATTGCATACTTCAATAATATGACCTTAGTAAACAAGTAAGTGACATGAAAACATTGAACATGAATATGAGCATAAGTATATCCACATAAATAAGAGAAAATAAGCCCACTGAATCACAATAATTACCAATGAAGTGGAAATGGAAGAGTATAATGTATGTATATTTTTCCTTTTCATTCAGACAAACTGCTGTGCAAATGCTGTTTCAATTAAACATAGTTTAAAGGCCCCATCACGTGTAAAGAAATGAGTAGCCCCACCATCAAAAGAAATGATAATGTTGACATGTTTTCATCCTCTGGTTGATGGGCTGAGCTCTCGGTACAAGGACTAACACTTGACAACAGGTAAATATGTGGGTTTTTTTAATCATATTTACTGTATTTTGTGGGTGTAAAAGATTTGTTAATGTTTGTAATGTGTGTAAACGCTGGAGTAAAATGGGTAAAGAAATGATTCGCATATTTTCCATCTACAGGTCAAACTATTCAAGAATGTATGTGAATGTACCCCACAGTGATATGGTTAAAAAAAATAATAATAATTATGGATTGGGGCTTTAAATTCAAGTCATTACTACTGGTACCTTTTCTCACTCCTGACGAAGAAGAATCAAGAAAGTCTGGTGGTCTGTGGACACTGAGAAGAGAAAGTCATCAGGTGTAGACAAAACCAGGCTGCTTTCACTGAAGCCTTTTTTTTTAACCAGAGATGGAAATGGATTAATTACATTTACTGTAGTTCCAGGTAGAAAGTAAAATACTCCCCCGGGAAGAGACATATAATAATAATTTTTAAATAAATAATAAAAACCTGCTCTGGAATACTCATTTCTAGGGCCTTTTGATAAGGATATCTGACAAAATTGGTACCACTGTACTTTAAACGGTATAATGGGGCCCCTTTCAAATAAAATCATGCTTGATGAATTCTAACTATTCAATAACACTCATATTCAATAGCCAACATCCAGTCTTCAACCCCCAGGATGCTGCTAAAAGTTGCAAAACGAGTAAAGACTTGGAAATGTGTTTTGTCTTGAGGACCCTTGGAGGGTCAGCCTGACTATAAGCTAAAAGACATCCTCGTGAACAATCAAATAAGCAACCAATCAATCATACATTTCACCCCAGTCGATCTACATAATCATCCTGAGTTGGGTGAGTCCATTGTTTATCAGAACAGTGCTAAGAATAACAATGAGAGAAAGCTGCTCACCTGCTTGAGAAGGCGGTGTTGGGGTCCGTGGAGGAGCCTTGGCCTGCCCGTCTGCCTTTTATAGTTCTCTTCATGGTCATGCCAGCAGATGTGCCCCACTCGATTTGGCCATGAATGCCCCTCAGCTCTATTTGGGTGGGCTGCCCTGTCTTGAATGTGCATATTTTCCATACGCAGTGTTTTGGGTATCGTGTTGCAGGAGTCGACGCTAGACAGTGCTGTCAATTTGGGTGTGTTATGATTCCGTTTTGTTTTATTAATGATGGTTTTGTCTTCATGTGTAGGCATTGGAAATGATTTGAATTATCAACTAGGTCTTCATACTTTTGATACACTTTTGGAACCAGTGACATTATCATTTGTTTTGTACTCATAACCATTTTAAGGCTCTTCCGAGGTTTTTGGTTGGAGCGAATGGTTTACACAGCCGTTGCTGTCTGAGGAAGCATCGTTTTGTACATTTTGTTAATGTGTTTATGGCCCCGTTTAGTATTGGAGGAATCACTAGCTGCACCACACAAAACCCCTGATGAATCTTTAACACAAAACTACTGTCTGTCCCATCTGTCATTATTAAAAGACCACTCCGTAATAGACAAACGGGTCGGTTAAGCACCAGAAAGAACAGACAACAAATGGACGGAGGCATGTTTTCATTCTCTAGTTGTGGTTCCATCTACAAAGCAAAGTCTTCCAAGAACAATGTATGTGAATACACCCCACATTGATATGGTAAATAAATAAATAAATAAATAAATAAATAAATGAAAAATTCCGGATTGGGTTTTAAAAGTGCCTAATTCCTGGTGAAAACATACTGGGCCCCGGCTTCACCCCCAAAAGCGGCACGGCGACTAATATAAAGAGCGAACGACACAGAGCACACGTCTCACATTGACGCATGACACTAGGCGGACTCGGTGTCACGCCGCAGGACGCCAGTGTCATGTCAACGCACGGAGGGGTCAAGCAACTGTCGGGAAGGGATTAAGACCCCAGTCTGTCTCTGCTGCTGCTGTGGCTGTGGCTGCTCGGCGGAATTCTCCAGTCGTTGCATCGCATGTTGCCTGTGTGCTGCCCAGAATAAGACCGTCCTCATGAGCCGGCTTGTAATAGAAATGAGATGATCTTGTAGTATGAAAAATGCTTTAGAAAATGTGAAGATAAGCGTTGGAAATGTAGTGGTTATGGTTATGGTAAGGGCTTTAGGGAATGAATGCACGTCAATGGGATGTCCCCACAGAGCATGAAATGTGTGTGTGCGTGTGTGTGTGTGTGTGTGTGTGTGTATGTGTGTGTGTGTGTGTGTATGTATGTGTATATAGATGTATAT
>OMKL01049067.1:6275-17634 GCA_900302295.1 Parasudis fraserbrunneri
GAGCTACAGGCTCTTAATGACACTCGACACACACGGCGAAGGAGCAAGGTGCCAAAGAGGTCTCCACTCTAATAACCAAGACAGGGTTGGGAGTCTATTGGGATAAATTACAGTATATTATACATTTTCTATGATAGTATTCCTATTCAAGTTAGAGTATTTCTATTTTTCACGTTGCCAAGGCCTTTCTTTTGCACATGCACAGTTTGCCACTGGTGTTCTTTATCTTTTACTTTATTTTTTTCATGCACACTTTCATTTTAGGTTCCTTTCATGCCAAAGCCTTTAGTTGTCACACAGCGTTAGAATGATCTGACATGTAGGATGAGGAGAACTGACCAAGCTAAATCTCCAGTAACATGAGACACTGTCGTGCCACAAATATATTACGTTGCTAAATGGCACAGCTAGCTACAATATTGCAAACTGGTCCTAGCAGACATTTCCATCAGACAGGAAACAGGGAGGTACCTTGTTGCATTATGAATGTTTCTTCTCACACTATACAAGTACACAACATTGTATAAGACTTCATTGATCTTGTGCTGTAATTCTACAGTCATTGAGTTGCATCACTTTACTGTACCAGTCTGTCCAGTCCTCGGAGCATCTGTTTTGTCCACTGATTGAAATGCCTCTGCATTGCTACACATACTACACTACTAACAACAAACCTATCACCCCTCTTATCCACTCGTCTGTCACCGCCTTCCATTTCTTTACACAGCAAACACTCACCCAGAGAGGTTTCCTGCAGGAGGTCCCAGTTTGCTGCTGAGGGGTCTTATTCTGCTCTCCTTCTTCCAAGTGTCCTTAGGACGACATTGGTGTAATTAAGATATTTGCTGTACCCAGCTCATGTCTCCGGATGTTAATGTATCTCTGTAGGTTGCCCAGGGTATTGAATATGGATAAGGCACTATACAAGAAACCACAACCCCGTTCACACACACACACACTGAGGGCCAGGGGAAGGTTGACTCTCTGAAGATGAGAGGATGATCATCCCCCAGGATTAAAATAACATGAAAAGGGGGTACTGTAGCCAGCCTGCTGCATAATCGAGGAAATATACTAGGTATATTACACATATATATGTATATATATGCAACTGAAACACTGTACAGTACAGTGCAGCACACACTAATTTCTTGTGGGTAAGGCTGGGAGGTATACCGTGGATACCATGGATCCATGTAAAAGGTATGGATTTTTACTATACTATTTTCCATGATATATACATATTGTAAAAATAATTTAAAAAAAAATACATATTGTATATTTGTAAGTTAATCAGATTTTTTCCCCTTGCAGCAGTATTTTAAAAAAAGTAAAAGAAAATGGACCATTTTGAATACAATAGCACCATGACAATTATAAGACAATGACATAACAATGTCATATCACATTTTTACTGGAAAACTTAATACAGTCAAATACCGTTATATCGTCAAAACTACGAAAAATATTGTGATATATTTTGTTAATATCATCCAGCCCCATTTGAGGGTATCCAGTATAGCGGCCAAAATGTTACTTCCCCATGCTGCTTCTCACAGCCGTGATCAGTATTTAACAGGAGCATTTGGGGCAGTTTGGTTTTCTTTTCTTTAACAAAGCTAACATTTAGGTGGAAGAGTAATCTTACATCACCCTCATGTTAGGTTCCCAGAAAAGTGATCGATGCTATACTGTAGATCAATCTACAGTATGCTTTGCAGTTGGGGAAGTATTAAGCGTATTTCCACTCAATTCCCCCCCGTTAGCGCTCTGGATAATTGCTTTACTTAACTGCTATTTTCACATGCTGGCATTTTCAGCCAGGCAATTTTACACCACACGCCAATAATATCCCATAAGATACATTATAATACAGACCAGTTACCAGGAGACCACCACTCTGAAACCCACTTCAAACCACTCAACATTATTGTCGATGACACTGGCCTTATTCAAAACTAATGAGCACTTTTTTGTAATAACCAGATCAGTCGAGGCTCTCATATCAAGAGATACCAACTGTGGATTAGGGAAGATCTGTCCACCAAGATGGATCCCCCCTCCCCCTTTTTACAGTACCTGTGTCCACCCAAGATGTCCTGAATGTATGTTCATTATATTGTGTTGCGAGTCCTGCAATGTATCCAAGTGCTGAATCATGAACCAAACTCCTCATTCACTTCTTAGGTACGACACCTATGCAACACCTCATTTGTTCTACTATATGCTAAAGGAGGTAGACTGGAGACGGTTTAATATAATTGCTTTGTTCTAATAATAAATGTGCCATGGCAATTACTGTACGTCTCCTGTCTTCACAGAATGGTTATTATGGAGGCTTCATAAAGTCTCGGCTGGAGGCTACTATGCATTATTAATAGCAGACTCAGTGAGCAGGCATCATTATTCAAAGGCTAGTGCTGCCATCAAGTGGTTCGTTCTGCGTTTCCTCTACTGTGAGCACACACTTGTAGGCCAAGAAAACCAACAAGTCGAGTTTGCAGAAGTCAAGATGTAAAGAAAACAACAGAAAAATCTCTTCATAGGCCAAGGGCAGCGATAAACAAAAAATATGATTCTTTGTTGGTTAAAAACATGATGTTTTGGTGGGCTGTAAGCTGATGGCCTTTGAGGCTGAAACATCATGTTTCTAATACATTTTTAATAAAGAATTCAGTTGTACTTCGCGTCACACAGCCCTCCTGGGACATTACACACATGACAAGAGAACAATTGTGCTGATTGAATAGGTGTTTTGTTCACTCGCACTCAATATATTTCTGTATCCAAAGATAACTGAAGAACATGTAATCTAAAAGTATCATGGCTAAATGTTAGACGATGCTCTGGTGTGAACCTGAATCGTTCATAAAAAAAATAAATACCTCACACAAATCAGAAAAAACAAACCCACAAGAACTTACACAAACTTGAATTTTTGTTGTTGTTTTTTTTTGTTTTTTATTCTGTCTAACGTACATTTAAACATGACCGAACTGAACAACAATGTAAAAATGTAAACTTGAAAGGCGAGGGGAGACAAGCGGGTAGGGGGCTGCATAAAAGAAACTGAATGTAGTGGTAGTGGTGGTGGTGGTGGTGGTGTGGGGGGGCAGAGAGAGGAAAGAAGATACTGCACCAGTGAAAGAATTAACCAAACCCAGAAGAGCAAGAAAATACTCTGCCATCCCTGATAAAAACAAAACAAAACAAAAAAAGTACATAAAATGAAAGAAAACAGGTAATAATAATAACAAGAGGGCAAACAATCTGTACACTCTCTGTCACATTAAGGCTTATTCCAAACCCTTTGTCTTCTCATATGGCGGATGAGAAAAACAAGACGACTGATGATAAAATTGTATGCGTTATGAAATTGTAAATAAGACAATGTGGCATTCTGCGGAGAGGGCCAGTAGCTTGAGAGAGGTGACGCACACACACACGCACGCACACGCACGCACACGCAGGCTGTCTTGGAAGATCAAAGGAAAGAGCAAAGCAATTTGCACAAAGAAAGAAAAAAGGGAAAAAAAGAAGAAAGAGGAAAAACCAAATGGGTTCATACAAATAAGAGTCCTTTCTTGTGAAGTGACTAGAAATGACTGATAAAAAGAAGCCCTGTGTTTCTATGAAGTTTTATGATGTAGACCCGAGCCTTTTGATGTGTCACTTACACTTGCCTATAAACACACTCGCATAAGTGTGCACATGTGTAAAAACCTTTCAGTGTTTCACTGGTACACTGGTATCTATAGAACCCAAAAGAGCTCAGAACAGTACAGTTCCCCTAGATGAAGAAATTCATAGGATACGGCTGACCAAGACATATACCAACGATAGCATTGATTTCAATTAGCCTGCATCTTCTATGGATTTCTATGACAGTGCCTGGATACATGCACCCCTGTGTGTACCAACTGTCCCCTTCTCTCCGCTCCCTGGCAGTCATCTTAAAATTTTAATCTGCCAGTGTCCTGATACCTCACAGTGTTTCCCATACATTAGGTTTATTTGTGGTGGCCCACCATAATATCAAACAGACCCACCACAAATAGATTTCCCAAACTGAAACTATAACACATTAACAACGTCTCGCCTTGTGGGTGCACTGTCCTTTCCACTGCTCCAACTGTGTATATTGCCCATCCCAGCTTGCCAACACCACAAATGACCCAAGAACTTTTGGGAAACACTGCCTCAGCCTGATCTATGCATCCGAACGGCGGTATTATTGTATTAAATGAACAGGCAAACATGATTATTGAAGAGAAGACAGAAGGACAAACTAATGTGGTGACGACCTGCGAATGAGGCACTAGGCTTGCTCACCGCACTAGAGAGAGAGCTCCCCCTGCAGTGAGGGAGTCCTAATTTATAATCACTACTTTACATTAGAATTGCTTCCATTTTTTTTTTTAAACCCTAGCAGCAGAATATACAATCTAAGCAATTTCTGAAGGGGTGGGTGGGAGAGCGTCATAAAAATTCACATTCATTCTTTCAACAAAAATCTCAAGTCCCTCCAAAAGAGAATTATTGCATTCACTGTTCTATCTGCTGCCATACAAAAAAAGCAAACCAAAAAAACAATCACGACCGAGAAAAAGAGAGAAAACAAAATCATCTGCATATTTAAAAATCACCACAATAATCCAATATATTATGACCCTTTTTAGACATTTTCTTTACATAACATATTTACAAATTAGGCCATTTTTTCTAAAGAATTGTTCCAAAAAAGATCGACAAATTAGAGCCAGGCAGACAAAAAAGGAGAGAGAGAATGATAATAATAAAAAAAGGTCATTATTACCGATGACGGGCTGTGCCTAGACAGTAGCGTTCCTCCACGTCGCGTACTGTCCTCTGTACGCGCGTCAGTAACAAGTCCTCAGCTTGAGCTCCAGTGCTCCCTCGCTCTCTCGCGAAGGTAACAAGTTTCCATGTGCCAAGGAGCAGGGTCGAGGGCTCTTTGGTGCAAATGCTCCCAGCCTCCTCTCGTTTTTTTTTCTTTTTTTTTTTCTTTTTTTGTTCTCCGGTGTCCCTCCCCCCACTCCCACCCCCTATCCCTATCCTGATAGCAGTTAATTAATGTACCACAAAAAAAAAGTAATCAATTGACGCTGAACCCTGATCAGCAGCTCTGCGCCTTGCCACACATTCAAGTACAAAAAGAAAAAAAGAAAAAAAATACAAGAGAAAAAAAAAAGCAAGACATAGGTCCTCAGGATAAAACGGACGACAGTTCTGGAGCTAGCCAGATATGACACTTCAACCTCCCCACCACATGGGGGCGCTCGGGAGCAGCGCTAAACACTAAGCGCTAAGATTCCACAATGGCCGCTGTGTTCTTCTTCATTGGTTGTAAGAGGTTTCTTTGCGAGTTGCACTTTTTTATTTTTATTATTTTTATTTTTATTTTTTTTGTATGTAGTAGAGTTCATCTTCATTATTTCTTGTTGTTTAGTTTCTTGCCTTTCTTCAGTGCCAGCTTGTTCTTGATGTGTCCTCGCTTCCTTTTGGCAGTCTGTACAGAAGGAAATACAGTGAAATTACAAGCCAGCATACTGGATAAATCCTACATCTACATACATCACTATACGAGGACATTTAACTACAGTCAGTCAGTCAGTCAGTCAGATGGCTTTCCATTTGACTGCTAAAAAGGGGTACACCAATCAGTTTAATAATTCATACATGTTATTCTGATGGTCCAAGACTGTCCAAATATATTTGTGAACAACTCTCCCAAATCCCAAAACTAGACTGCCAAAGTTCAAACTTGTCATCAGGTATAAAGTCTGGTGCTGCTCCACAGACAGCGAGTTGGGACAGATAAAGGTAAAAGTGACAGTGAGAGCATCCAGGTTGAATGATCTGTGTACACGGATGAATTTCCTGTTTCAGACCTGACAACATTACTGTAGAATAAAGGTCATTTGGGTAAAAAACTCAAACAAACATTCTGTGGGTCCACAAAATCAGTCTCCCGTTAAGTGTCAATGGAGCAGCTCTGGACTTTGTACCTGATGACATCACAAGTTCGACTGTTACTGTAAGGCTTTGGGAGAGAGTAGCTCATGTTCAGATATATTCATTGAACCTTCCTAGACCATGGAAATAACATATTTGAATTTTTGATGTGGGTGTTGTTCCTCTTTAAGAGGACAAAATAAGCATGTATGAAGTCATCACACCTGGGATACTCAAGGGCCTGAAATGGATAGTGGGAAATGTGACAACACTATAATTTCATGGTTCTTTTGTCAATGTATTTTTGAAATAAAAGCATCTTACAATAAGCAAGTTAACTCAAAATTACTCCTCAAATATAATTGAATTGCATGAAAATTGACCAAAAGGAATCTCATATCACTCTCTCTGGAAACCCCTTGAAAGACTAAGCAGAATGTTATGGAGGGCCTAATTCAAGGCCTGGCAGCCCTGCACCACACAATGGGTCTACACAATGGGTCTCATGCAAGAACACTCTTTTAAATTTCTCTTGAATATGCGAGAGAGAAAATTGCGTACGAGAAATCAATGTCAGATTCAGGAAACGCTCTCAAACCTCCCAAATTGTTCTTATGCACGTGGGTTGAATGATGAATGTCACCTGTTCTTGAAATGAATGTGCAAGGCCATGCATGGACAACTGGCATAATTAATGCCCCAAAAATACCACATAAGGCCAGTTGTCATGTTGTGTGCAAAACACACAGAAGGGGAATTCCTCTTAATAAGTGCTGAAATACAAGTGCTGCTCTCTGAGCTGACCCAAACAAAGAGCCAGCAGAGTCAGCAGCGACATCAAAGGACTAGCAAAAGTACATTCGAGGAAAAATTATTCGCTGCCACTTTATCTTAACTGAATTAAAGGGAAAAGAAGGTCTGACACTAGACACTAGACTTCAAGAGATGTAGTGAGTGCCATGTAAATCAGCAACGGTAGGGGGACAGGATGATCTCCATCTATGAAATGCATTAAAGAATTGGCAATAGGCTACAATAAAAGTTGCACTGTATGGTCTTTTGACAGTGATCAAAACTGACATACAGCTCCAGCCGCAATTCTGATGATAATCTGTTCTGAAACCAAGCACCCGGTTGTACCTTATTCCCAAATGTATAGGCTACATTACCTAATAAAGTAACAAATAGGGTACACCTTACTCTTATTCCCAACACATTTATGGGTTCTCCTAGCTGGTCTGCCGTTGTATATGTAACGCTACGCTAGCTACATATCACAGCCTGGCAAATTAACATAATGTGAGATGAACTGAAGATCCGGAAGGTGACGGTATGTCATGTAATGTTATTTTACTTGCTCAGACGCATTCTAGATGACCTAAACATCTTGATTAGAACGTTAAGTCTGTTATTTTCACTCTAAGTTGCATTCGATTCAACACGTCAGCCCCCAGAAAGCAGACAGACTGTCCATTGAAATTTTGACAAGTTGGACCATTTCAACAACAAATAAGTGGCACAGATTTTATGTTTAGGTAATATAGAATGCTTCTGAGTAAGTAAAATTAAATTACATGACATACTATCGCCCGTGGGATCTTGAGTTCATCTCATTCCATGTGCAATTGCCTGGCAGGGATATGTAGCTTGCATATACAGCCAGGGACCAGCGAGGGTTCTCCCTGTCTTTTTATTATGAATCTAAGCCCATTAATCACTATATTTGTTATGCCTTTTTTGTTTGTATTACCAATATAATCTAAATGCAGTATTGATATGCATTATATCCATTTGTATGCATTGATCATTTTTTTTAAGTTAAGCAATATTAAAACTAGTGTTTTCATGCATAAGGCTCTTTATAAAAAGGTGTTTGAGCAGCAGGACTGTTGTGTGTATACTCCTGTACAACAGGTCTGCACCACTCTTAAATTTTGATCGTACCAATGAACAAATCCAAAATAAGAGAAAATTGGTGAATTTTCCACAAAAGCCACAAAAATGCTTCCAATTGTTAGCACGCACAATATAAGATCATATCTGTGCGTACACACGGTTCTTGCCTTGAGGCCCAATTATCATTATATTGATCATCAAATTAAACAAGAGTGGTTAAAAACACAAACCTTTTTGGAGGTGTACTTCTGCTTGGGGACTATACTTCGCAGTTTGTGGTCCAGAGGTTCCCGGTTCTCCAGCTTCTTCACCTTGTAGATCCTGACCAGCCAGTGCTCCGAGGTGAAGGCCTCCTCCAGGTGCTTAAATTTGATGTCCTTGTTGCCAATCTCGGCGTTGCGTGTCCGGTCGAAGCCTGGTGGCGTCCGGAAGTCCAGCTGGGGGACAAAGCAGTAGGCAGGGAAACGGATATTCAGTGACTGTGGTTTAAAAAGAGAATGCCACCCATTCTAAGAATTCACCTGTTTTTTTTTTTATCCTGTGCCCCAGCAGAGTTCAGTCAGTATTTGTGAACATGCACCACTCTCTCCTAAAGCTAGAAATCAGAGAGCGAGAACCCCTTAAGTTGTGATGTCACCTGGATATAAAATCTGGGGCTGCTCCATAGACAATGAATGGGGCTCTGACTTCGCAGGCCTGTAAAATCTGTGTGAGGTTTTCTACCCAATCAGGGTGAAAATTCTGGTTAATTCTGTTTAGGGTGAACAGACGTCCCTATTAAATCGGAACAGTCTGATTTAGGAGCATAATGTCCCACCTGTCGGGATGCAGTTTGTCGCGATAATTAAACTGACAGCTGAAAATAAACTGATCGCTGTGAATCTTTCCCATTATAGGAAGCACAGCGCTTAGTCTTTCTATGTAATCTGGGGAGTCATATTTTTAATGTGTATTAAAAGGGATGTGCAGTTCAGTCCAGTAAAGGAGTGCCGTGTATTGAATAGATGATTTCATGCTGCGCATGGCTACGGTGCCGCTGCTGATTCCAAGTAGCAACGGCTAAAAACAAGTTTTTGTGAGGGAAATGCAAAAGAGAGGGGTAGAGGAAGGCCGGTGTCACGCAGTTGGATGCAGGGGTATGAGG
Organism: Parasudis fraserbrunneri; assembly: GCA_900302295.1. Classification (NCBI taxonomy): domain Eukaryota; kingdom Metazoa; phylum Chordata; class Actinopteri; order Aulopiformes; family Chlorophthalmidae; genus Parasudis; species Parasudis fraserbrunneri. The sequence continues at coordinate 15,292 of OMKL01049067.1, forward strand.
ACTGGCAAAAAAGCAGAAGTGAGTCTGTAGGTACAGAAATGAGTGAGAAAGACCATATCCACGCTTCTTACAAGTGATTGAAGCTTTCTGCACATTCTGCAGGAGTGGATTCAGTAAAACAAAGTCATATTTCATTATTCAGTAGTGTGATAGTTTTGTTTTTACTGTTAGCGTGATACTGTCGTGGATTTAAAGAGACCCGTTTCCCCCTCCCTTCTCCTAAATCTCTGTTATTCCCCTCCCCCTCGTTCTACATTTAGGGCTGGAGAGGTGAGTCTCACCGGGGTCGCTCCCTGGCTAGGACCCTTTCAGCTTACCTCTCATAGATCTCTACTTTGTGATTGACTCTTACTGTTTTTATTAACCATGGAGATCTGCTCACGTGCATAATTGATTGTACTCGGTTCCACCACAATACATTTAATGACCCATGAGCAGAATTTTTTAGTTGACATTGGAGGATTTGCCCCACCCCTACCAGGCCTCCGGGTTCTCCCAATTTGTTCCCTTATGGTCACCCTAGTACCTGTCAGCAACATTAGCATATAAACCTAATTTGGGTGCAAGAATGATGAATAAATTATGACTAAAATGGGTGCCATTCCAATCCAATCAAGTTCTCCAATCCAAAGTGTATTGTATTTAAATTGTACATGATGGAGAAAGACATACAGGTTAGACTGTAGACACAACGGTGACAGAATGAAAAGCTAGGTAAAAAGGTTGATTTGGAGTTCCTGCAGACTAATGATGAAGTCCATGGAGCCCTTATCATATATCATTTGAGGCCAGTATAGCATTATGCAGGTTCAGGGGGCTAACTGAACCCCCTAGTGGCTGAAAACTCAGCCAGTAAAATGCAATTATGTGCTCAAGGCCAGTAGTCTGTAGCCTACCGTTTTGTGCAAAGTGCAAACTTGTCTGTGTTCTCTGGTTATGGTTCTCACCGAATTTCCCCACGGGATAATAAAGTATTTCAATTCAATTCAATTCAATTCAATGGTTCTGCTTGATGTATGACAGGTTTTTAGAGGAGCTTTCCATTCAGCACCTGCCTTCGTAGCCCGCCTTCCTTGAAATATTTCCTCCCCTTGCTGTACCATTTATTGCTGTTGGCTTTTAGGCCTACTTATATATTATTATCGCTATTGGGGCGACAGTGGCTCAGGAGGTAGAGCCGTCGTCTGGTTATCTGAAGGTCCCCGGTTCGATACCCGGCTCCTCCTGGCAGCGTGTCGAAGTGTCCTTGAGCAAGACACTTAACCCCTAACTGCATCCGATGAGCAGGTTTGCACCTTGCATGGTTGCCTCCGCCGTCGGTGTGTGAATGTGTGAGTGAATGGGTGAGTGTGAGGCATAAGTTGTAAAGCACTTTGGATAAAAGCGCTATATAAATGCAGTCCATTTACCATTATATATGTGTGTGTGCAATAGTGAATTTTGGTAGACTATTGGAAGGCCAATATTGACAGGTATCCTTTTTTGTTTGGATTGGAGGTACTTACAGTGGGGAAAGACTAGGGCTAGGCTTCAGGTTAGGGCTATAATGTAGTGATTTTTATTAGCTTGGTCTGTTTAATTGTTTAATATGTGAAATGCACTTGTGAATATAGGCCTCTGTTATGACACGTTCAGCCATGGGGCATTGAGCCGATGTCTGTCAGGTTCACATGCACCGATATTCTGGAGATTCTATGAGTTTGCGCATGTAGCCTAAATCCTGTATCCCTTTTACAAATGCTGGTGTAAGCTCATATATCGATGATGGGAAACCACAATATGATGGCTAGGATATAGCCATGTCTAGATACTGATGTTACCATATTCATTTACTTTTGTTTTTTTCTGTCTGTGTGAGTCATGTTTCTACAGGTTTGCTCGCAATGTTCCGTTTCCTCACGCTAAATAGACATATTGGTCATATATGAAAATGCATACAAACATCTTATCCGGTCAAACACCTTGTACAAATTGCGTACAGCTGAGAACCCCCAAACAAAAAGTTCAAATTGCTGGCCCTCCCGCCTTCCCTTTCTTCCAGTTCAGCTTCCCCGTCCTTTTGTGCCGATTTACTCCACTCCTTATTCAGTCTCTTTCATTCCAGCGTCCTTCTAGCTTCTCCTGTTGCCCTTGTCACTTCCTTTTTCACACAACCAACCCCCCCTCCTCTTTTTCTCCCCTTGCCTCTGGCTGTCTCTCTGTTCCTTCCTTTGGTTTTCCCTCCATCTCCCACGCTTCCTTTGCGTCCCCATTTCTCTCCATCCGTCTGTCTCTGCATGTCTCCGCGCCTTCAGACTACTTATAGAGAGACGGAGAGTATTACTCATTAGCTACATTGACTTG
>OMKL01049081.1:0-12097 GCA_900302295.1 Parasudis fraserbrunneri
AGGAACCCTATCACAACATAATAATAGGAACCCTACCGCGACATAATAATAGGAACGCTACCGCTACATAATAATAGGAACCCTATCACAACATAATAATAGGAACCCTACTGCAACATAATAATAGGAACCCTACCGCAACATAATAATAGGAACCCTACCGCAACATAATAATAGGAACCCTACCGCAACATAATAATAGGAACCCTACCGCAACATAATAATAGGAACCCTACCGCAACATAATAATAGGAACCCTACCGCAACATAATAATAGGAACCCTACCGCAACATAATAATAGGAACCCTACCGCAACATAATAATAGGAACCCTATCACAACATAATAATAGGAACCCTATCACAACATAATAATAGGAACCCTATCACAACATAATAATAGGAACCCTACCACAACATTCTTACTACCAGCCAGTTTTTCCATAGGATAATTGCTTTTAGCTGTCACACCACTCTTGTTGTCTTATTATATTATAATGGCTTTAAATGGCTCTTAATTGTCTCTGCAGAAGAAAGGTGTGAAGCGGAAGGCAGACACCACCACCCCCTCCACCATGGGTCTGCCCGTGGGCATGTCGGGAGGGGCCCGCATGGTCGGCTTGGGGAAGGGAGGCCACGGCGGCCAGGTCCATGACTCCTCCCCGCTCACCCTCTCCTCCCTCGGGGGCATGAGCATGGAAACCCCGCCCGGGATGGGCCTGGTCAGGGGCCCCGGGGGTCCTGTCCTGCTCCAGCCCATGATGGCTGGCACCGGGCGCCGAGTGGGCAGCGGACGGCCCATCAAACCCCCCAAGAAGGACCTGCCGGACTCTGTGCAGCTCCAGCCCTCGCGGAAGGGCAAGCTCAGCCCACAGCTGAGGTATTGTAGTGGGCTGCTGAAGGACATGTTGTCCAAGAAGCACGCTGCGTACGCCTGGCCCTTCTATAAGCCTGTGGACGCATCAGCACTGGGGCTTCACGATTACCATGACATCATCAAGTACCCCATGGACCTCAGCACTATCAAGGTAACTACTGTTATACTCTGAGTGGTGGAAGGACCACAGAAAACATGACGAATAAGATGCAGAACACCAACTCATTATATGCTGACTGAAAATGTATTGGTCATGTTACTACAGATCTCAGTTGATGTATGCTGTGTAAATGGACAAGTCTCCCAATAACAAAAGATCCTAAACAAAGTTCCTTTTTTTTTTGGTCAAACTTCTAACCTCTCCTCTCCTCTCCTCTCTTCTCCTCCCCTTCCTCTTCATCAGAGGAAGATGGACTGTCGTGAGTACAGGGAGTCCCAGCAGTTTGCTGCTGATGTGCGACTCATGTTCTCCAACTGCTACAAGTACAACCCTCCGGACCATGATGTTGTGGGCATGGCACGCAAGTTACAGGTCAGCCCAGACATCTAATTCCACTCTTATGTCATTTTTCATAAAACCTTTTTATATCATAGCTGTGATGGCTGTATTGCTGTTGAAACAGGGCTACCTCCAGAGTTTTTCCTTGGTGGGGTGAAAAGGCCTCATTTAGACCTCATGACAATAAAACCCTCCAATTAGAACAATACAATTACAATTCTTTAAAGGTATCTTTAAAGAGTTTTTGACCACTAGTTGAAATTGGCGCTATATTGAGCTAAGAAGCAGAAAATGGGCCCCCAGAAATTGTTGTGTTTCACATGCTCTTCTAGCGTGCACACAAGCACGGGGTTGACATAAAACACATAAAGACATGTTGGCACACTCTTATGCTTCAGATTGATTGGTCTACATCAGACCTGGGCATTATACCGGCCCGCGGGAGGTCTTAAGACAAACCACACCATTTTACATATGAAGCTAGAAAATGAAATGAAAGTATCTTGTGTGAATCGACATGGACGTGAGTGATGTTTGAATGTGGTTGGAGGTGTCACAGCGGCACCTGCTGAGGCACGTCAGGCGACGCTAGTGTACAGGGATGTTAGCTAATATAACAAAATGAGCGCTAAAAAGGGTTAGGTTGATGCCTAAAGTAGAGTGTTTAATAAGTCATGGACCTCAAAGTATTTTTTGTAGAATTGGTCCTTGGCTCCTTAGTCAGACAGCGACTTCAAAGTTAAATTCTGAGGTGTCTTGCTCCATTCATGGCAGGAATGGATATTTAATATTGCTGTGGATAATAATGCATTTTGCTTAGCTAGTACATAAAGAAGGAGCAAATTGTTGCCAAGGGATGCAGCCTATTCACCATACCTGTAAAGGCTAATAAAATTTTTCATTGTAGGTGTACATTACCCTACTAGGGTGGAACAGAACAGAATGGTGTTTTTGCGACTCATTAGTCTGTATCTAAAGCGAGGGAAAGTCTCGCGCACCCATGTGCATCAAGTTATGCAGAACATCTTATGGCAACATAAGGTCTATAAGTTATATAAACTGGAGAATACAGAAAAGAAAGAGCATACTGTAAATTGCTGATTCTCCCAACCACCAGTGCTTTTTATCTGCCATTTCGTTGTGCTTTCAACACCAGAGCAGGATGGCATATTGGCAGGGTCGGCTTCGGTCAGATGTAGGGTTGAGTATCGTTTGGATTTTATTGATTCCAGTTCCAATTCTGCTTGTTGAATCGATTCTCCCGATTCTCATATTTTTGGTGAGAGAGAAAATTAAATATCAAGAACAAAAACTTGTCTACATTTTATTCTTAGATTTAGGCTATAGGCAGTCAATTGTGGACCATGACATGAAGCTATAATTTTCTCTGTACCCTTTATTATTGTTATTGTATTATGTTATATGTTTCTAATGCATTATATCAAAGGAAGCTTATTAAAGCCATTAATATTGCTGTGGATAATAATGCATTTTGCTTAGCTAGTACATAAAGAAGGAGCAAATTGTTGCCAAGGGATGCAGCCTGTTCACCATACCTGTAAATCACTGCTCAGTGACATTCATGCACTCTTTCTGTGCTCATCTTCCCCTTCATAGCAGTGAAAGGTGTTTTCTTTTATAAGGGGTCTCTAGGGATGAACTGGAGGTGGTAGGGTGCTCTGTGAACTTGCATCTAGGATCATCGTCGTTTTACAGGTACCTCCAGTACAAAAGATGAATGTCAGCTGTCAGTATATTGTACTCGAGTGTCTCGCATAGCCAGACCTCTCTCTCTCTCTCTCTCCTCACTATGTTAGCACTGTGCCAGCACAGGAAATGACTCGAGTGTGAAGTGCTAATGTTGCTACCGCTAGTTAACTGTATCTGGAGATATGACTGGGAGACTGTAACACATGGAAAACGGTGCACGGAGGATTGAAGCAAAATGCTTTGTCGTATTGGAGGTGCTTCCTTGCTTTCACGAAATACTTTTGCTACAGGTATTGCGTTTTGCTTTATTCCATCTTTTTTGTGAAGCTCAGCCAAACTTCCTAGAGTTTGCTGCTGTCAGCCATGGTCCAGCAATAGTAATTAAACAAAAAGTCTCTGGTTTGCTAATGTGACCACGTAACCAGTGATTTAACATGAGGTCCTCGCAACAGGTAGAAGCAACAAGAGTAGAATTCCATTTTTGCACAATGCAGCTCACTCATATGAATGTGATAGAAATACACTGTAGGAATTGTAATATTATAGATATAATATAAATATTTTCTTGGCCTGGCGGGGGTTCTCGTAGGGCAGACACTGTTGGGGTACAGTTAATATGCCTTGTCAGCCTCCCCTAAAACCCATTCATCTTTGCTTTGGTTTGGTCAGAGGTTGTGTCTGCCTGACATTAGTGCACTAGTTCAAGCCCATCAGAGACTTAATTCTACTAAGTTTTAAAACCCATGGATTGTAATTTGTATCACAGACATCTTGCTGTAATCTAAAAGACTTTATCATAATGACTAATGCACATGTTAAGGCCACTGTGTCATTGAAAGCTGTTTGGTAATTATGATTATAATGATAGAATTAGAGTTTAAGACATGACAGAATTAGTTTGGCCCGCGACAACAATCTGGATTACAAGGAAAAATGGTTACCCACCCCTGGTCTATATTGTCTCCCTCAAAAAGTAACAAGCTAACTGCCAGTCAATCAAAGGAGGTCGGACTTGTTACAACTTCGCCAAACTGAAAGTGAAACATAACACGGATGGGATGGAAACAACTGAGAGCAAAGAAAACTGAACATTTACTTTGTAAAGGTTCTATGAAATTGGTAGGAAGTTGATTCCGCGTGTAGATTATAGAATAAAAATAGAAAACTCTTTTCTGTTTGGGTGGAAATGTGAATATAAACGAAAGTGAGTTCACAAGAAAAAGGCAGTGTGCAGCTCCTTCAGTTGCCCACCCGGCCTGTTCAAAGGTATGAGAAACACGGGAACATGCAGAGGTTTTGAGGAAATATATAATATATCTGTTCTCTCCATCCCCCCTTTATCTCATCTTTGACTCTTACATTGTGTCCTTCACCTCGTCTCCCAGGACGTGTTTGAGTTCCGTTTCGCCAAGATGCCGGACGAGCCCACCAGGGAGCACCCGGCCATGTCCATGAGCGGCCACCCTTCGTCCTCCTCGTCCTCTTCCTCCTCCTCGTCCTCCTCGTCCTCCTCCTCCTCTGAGAGTGAGCCCAGCAGCGAGAGTGAGGACAGCGAGAGCAGCCCGAGCTCCGACAGCGAGGAGGAGAGGGCGCACCGCCTGGCCGAGTTACAGGACCAGGTGTGCACACAGGTAAGCTCTCCGCCGTTCCTCACCGCGGGCGACCCTGTGCCCTGACCTCTTGGAGGACGCCTTTTCATAATCGCAAGCAATCTCAAGACAATTATTGCCATCGGTTTGGAGAGTTGTAACCGCGTATTGCCTCTGGACAGGCACCAGACAGAGATAGAGATAGATAGAGAGAGAGAGAGAGAGAGAGAGATCACAATTACGAACACATTTTTACAGTCTATGCAACACAATCATTTCTAGCGAAAGAATGTCACGATTGATGAGATGACAGACATCCTTTTATTTGTAATGGTGGACATAGCTCCTGTAGTGAGTTTTGTGCCCATGATTATGATTTGATCAGTTTGGATGAATTCATGCTGCCCTAGTCAGGCAGTCAGCACCGAGGCACAGAGGAGAAACGGAGAGAAGCAGACATGCAGCGAGAGCAAGGCGCCTGAATATGAATTAATATCAATTTTTAATTAGATCACATCATTACAGTTGGATCAGTTAACATTTTGTCAGGTTCGATCGGTAGTTCGATATTCAGGAAAAAAAAGTGACAGCCCTATTACAAGTTGCTTATATCTGATTGCTGGCTGAATGGGAGTGAATGTTAACTAAATCATTTGCTATTGTATTAGAATATCAGCAGTCATTACTCGTCACCTACAGGCTATTCTACCTTGGCTTGTTATGAGCATCAAAAGGTTTTCCATGGCGAATAGCCCTCTGATTATTAAATCCGTTGCACAGAAGTTTTAAACATTTGAAACACACACACACACACAGATGGATGAACAATTATTGTTATCCTGATCCATCCTCTACATTATGACATGTGACAACTGAAAGAATTCCACTGGCTAGGCAGACTCTTTCCAATTAAAGGCAAGTGTATTTAAAGGGGATGAGGGAGACGATCGCTATTGACCAAAACGTCCATATGACACCAACGTGGCTACCAGTTGGCAGGTGCCAGAAGACGAGCTATTCACATATTTCTGGTGCACGCCCGACTTCAGAGATAAGCACCTGTGTAGCAATGAACACCCTCTCATGCGTATCTTTTGTATTAAGCACGAGGACTGGCACACCATGCTCAAGTCCTCAACTTTCAACTGCTTAAAAATGATTCCAAACTGCTGCCACTGTGTGAAATGAGCTTTCCACCCTGCGTATGTCCAGTAGCCTGGGCGCCTGTATGTTTGTTGTTTTATACATGAAGGGGGGGATGAAGTGTGTACTACAGCCTAATGTACATTGTCTAACTGTGATATAGGAGGTATCCTATGTGAGGGATGTAGAGGGTGCTACAGCCTAATGCACATTGTCAAACTATGATATAGGAGGTGTGCTATGCTTGGTTTGTCATGTGAAAATAAAATGTCCTTGCAAGAAAACCAAATCATCCCCCCGAGTGTAACCACAGTATTTAGCTTATGAACACCCGTTCCATATAATCCCCAGCTCCGAGCCGTGCACGAACAGCTGGCCGCTCTCTCCCAGGGTCCCATTGTCAAGCCCAAGAAGAAGAAGGAGAAGAAGGACAAGAAGGAGAAGAAGAAAAAGAAGAAGCCGGAGAAGCGCAGCCGAGGTGGAGCTGGGACAGAGGAATGGAAGATGCCGAGCAAGATGATGAAGAGCAAGTCTGGGCGAGGAGGCGGCGCTCAGGGCAAGAAAGGTCCAGGGAAGAAGAGTAACAAGAATAGCAAGTGAGTAGTTACACACCTTCAGCTATTCACCACATTCTCTAGGGCTCAGCATTATATCAATATTGGCATAATCATCGTCAGTGTGATCATATTGTGGGTTTTTATTGCTATTGTTGATCATGATACACCATTTTAATATCTACACTTACAATAAAAAGTAAATATTAAGACCAATTTCCCACAAAATGATTCCTGAAATATTTGAGTCAATTGAAAGTTACTGCTTGATTACCCACTTTCCATTACTATGCAGTCCAATATGATGTCCATATATTTGATTATCTAAAATGTGATTTTATATACCCATAAGCAGATATTATGATTTATATCTATCAAAAAATTTCCCTAAAATAATTGTGATATGATTTGATTTTCTTCCATAACTCCCAGCCCTAATCATTAATAAACCATATGTGCGTTATCTCTTTCTTGACTTGCCATTCTCCATGTTCTGCTTTTCCCCTGCTAATGTCCCTGATGCTTTCATCATCACAACATTAAAGGGAAAGGCTACTCAATTTAAAAAGTTATTCTTATGGCCTTGGGCAGTTTAATTAGTTTTTTATCAACATGAAAAACTTTCTGCAAACGCTGGAGACCAAAGAACCTTAATTTGCCTAGTCATACTATTGCACAACCTTGAGCTGCGGCACAGACTGTAAATGGAAGACAGAGTTTGTGGGCTCATGCAATATTTGTTTGAATTTTTATGGCCAGATGAGCTTGCTATCGCTTTCGAAGCAGAAAATATGCACTTATCCCCGAGAAATTCATCCTGGATATTGTCACTGTCAGTGCTTTTACTACTATTACTTTCTTCTTGTTTCTGGCTATAGGAGGTCATAGTCAATATTCACCTAGAAGCATTATTGAAAGGAGATGTCAAGTAGAAGAAGCTTTCAAATGTAAATACATTCATGGGACCAGTGCGATCAGTTAAGCTATCATCGGCTTAACCTGTGCCAACAGGTGATAAATCAGTTGTCACGGTTGCTGTGGATGTTTTTGAACCATTTTTTAAGCAAACTTGTTACTCGTTTGTCAGCAAGGGAGCTAATATGAATTACAGATGTTGAGATTTGACATTCTGAGGATAGTTTTTCAGTGTCAGGCTCATTGACTTTCATTACTTCCAGCTGTGATTTTGGTCCCATGTAGAGGAATACTTACTCATAAATGCAAAGAACTGTGGGATACATAGCAGCCGTTGTCATCTCCTTATATATTCACCAAGAGGGATAGAATCTTATTGCAGAGGAAATGCCGAAATCTAAATGTGAAATCAAGTGGTTTCCCCTGTAATATTGTTACCTCTGCTGTAAGTCACAGCATGTCTCCCATTGTTCCACTCAGCATATTCCTCCTGCTTGCTCATTTCTTTTATCAGCCTTCTTTCACACTCCAACCATCTGCTAGCACAACGCCTCCTCAAGGATGAGGCCTTATATTTATCTATGGGGCTCTTGCTCACTTGATCCAATGAAAGGGTCCGGTATAGGGGCCATCTATTCTAAAACTGATGTTACTATACGGTGCTTTGGATAAAAGTGTTGACCAAATAGCAGATGCTATTACATATTTACAGAATAATTCGGCACATGTGGACCACATTTCCCAAATTGGAAGTAAAATTCTCCTTACTTTACCTCTGGATCTGACTACGTCTCCTCCCCTCCTCAGCTACATATGTGGCTATATTTATGTGACGCCACTTGGAGCTGTATAATGAGAAGTTTATTATTATTATTATTATTTTTTTTTTTAATTATTTTTAACTGATGCTTTTCCTATGTTGTATGTGATGATGTTTTCTCCGTGAAGCTGCAGTATGATGTGTCCAAGACAAACTTTCCCATTGGAGGCAACAAAGGTATATCTCCTCTTTTTTCCAGGGCCACAAAAAAGGCGTTCTACGCCCCGCCGGCGTCGTCCATGCTGCCCCACTACGACTCCGAGGAGGAGGAGGAGACGTTGCCCATGTCGTACGACGAGAAGCGTCAGCTCAGCCTGGACATCAACAAGCTGCCGGGGGAGAAGCTGGGCAGGGTGGTCCACATCATCCAGGCCCGCGAGCCCTCGCTGAGGGACACCAACCCAGAGGAGATCGAGATCGACTTCGAGACGCTCAAACCGTCGACGCTGAAGGAGCTGGAGCGCTACGTGATGACCTGCTTGAGGAAGAAGCCTCGCAAGCCTTACGGTGAGCAAGCCAACCTGCCCGTCCGCGGGTTGTTTTAGAAGAGCCTTTTCAGATGATGATTTTTTTTTTTAAACACTTGTTAACATTTTCTGAGATAATGAACAGTGGCAACTAGTCCCTTCCAGCTGGTGTACATATAGGGGCAAAGTTCTGCCTGAGATCCAGGGTAGGACATTTAGAACAAATACTGGAGGCAAATTTTGCCCTTGGTGACTTGTGATATTCTGTGGCAATTTTGTTTTTAGTAAAAAATTATCCTATGTGTTTCAAATCCAAATAAACCATTTTTATATGTTGACCAATGAAAGTAAGTTCTGCACACCTGCATCTCATATGCTATAATGTTTTTGGGAGGTTGTTGTATGGCTTATGAGATGTTTAATTATAAGCCATGAATGAATTCAAATATTTAGACTTGTGTAATCATCTGGGAAGCTTTTGGATGCACCGGTCCCTACAAATTTGAGGGCAGTATTTGATTTATGTGGGCAATTTTAGTCCTGGATATTTCCTACATTGGGCCCAATATAACAATCTTCTGTTTTCCATATTGAACAGCAAAAAGAGCGAGCAGTGGCAAGTCCAAAGAGGAACTGACTCTGGAGAAGAGGAGAGAGCTGGAGAGGAGGCTACAGGATGTCAGTGGTCAGCTCAACTCTGGCAAGAAACCCCCAAAGCCTAAGGGTGAGCTCACACATAGCTTCCTTATTTTCATTTTTTTAGATTAATAATTTTTTGGGAAAATGCACTCCTGAATGCAATCTATTTGCTGTGCTACAAAATATGTTTGTTTATTTATTTATTTATTTTGGAATGAAACCCTCCAGCTATTCATTGCAAATGTAAATACTTGACACGCAGGCCTATGTGGTACATGAGTAGAATTCGAATCTCTCTTTTCCCCGCAGTAGAGAAGCCCAGCAGCGTAGAGCCTCACGCCCAGCCATCGCGCCTCAGTGGCAGTAGCTCCAGCTCTGACTCTTCCTCCTCCTCATCCTCCTCATCCTCAGACACCAGTGACTCAGACTCAGGTTGAGACCCTACCACTGGCCCCAAAAGAGAACACTAATAACTCCCTATAGAACTCAGGGACATGGGCTGGCCCAGGACACATGATGCACCCTGAATTAATAGCGGGCCGAGAGGGCACCTCTGTCGGACACCACAGCGCGAACACTCCCAAGTGGACTACCCGGAAGAGGATGATGGGATTTGTATGCGAGAGTGAAGGAAGCGAGAGAAGAGTCACTATGTTGTGGATAATCGTACAACCCCAAACACTAAATGCCTTGTTTTCCCTTCACTTTCTCTGTGTAAATAACTTGTACAAATCTCGTATCTATGTTTCTTTTATAAAGAAGAATTTTATGGTGATCCCCCAAAGAGGGAAGTGCAGTAGTGAAAGGATGTGGAGAGATGGGCCTTGTTCCAAAACAATCCCTGGTCTCAGTCTTTACCTCCTATATTGTTGTTGATAACCAACTGTATACAGTATATGGAGGAATGTTGTTGTAGATAATTTGGTGGGAACCTCCCTGGAGTTTCAATATAGCTTAAACCAATTTAATTTCCATCTGCAACAGAACTACCAAGCAAGAAATTAATTAATTTGGTATTTGTCATTTGTCAGTTTAATCTGTAAAGTTGATTAGAGCTAAAGTTATGAGTGAGGTGTTTTGCTTTGTTATGTTTGCATCCATATTTCTTACAGCTAACTCTAACTATGATATTCCGTTTGACAGCTCTGTTCTGCAGTCTGGTATACAATTATTTTCCATTCGTTTTTGGTTTTGGAAAAAAAAAAGTTTTTTGTAGACCTACAGAGCTACTGTAAGCAACCATTGGTTCTGTCAAATTATTTAAAGTCCACCGGATATCTCTTTATGTTTCAACATCTTGGGTGAACTGATGGTTAAGAATCTAATTCTGCTTGGTAGATGTATCTTGACAGGTATTCCAATTACAAAATTTGTATTTGTAATGCATCAATTTACTCACTCAATTCGTATGAATATTGTTCTGGCTTTTATGGATGCATTACACTCTTAACTGCCCACCTGAAATGTATAACACCGCATGGTCTTACAGTCATGATACGAAACTGAGCACTTTAATATTTTTTTGTTGCCCTCTGTTCTTCATGTTCCCCCTTTCTGTTGTTTATATATTTTGGTTTGTCACATACCCAACAATAGTATCATGCTATCGTTTTAGTCAATAGAACAGAAGGAGCTGAATCTGTCAGAATATAAGCCTAACGTAGATCCATGGGACATGAGTGTTCAGAGTTCTATTTCTCAAGATGTTAACTGCACTTGAAAAGTTGCCAAAGGTCTCCTGTTGAAATCCTTTGGATTCTTGGTGGTTGTTTGAAAAGAGCGACAGCATTTCTCCAAGTTACTGGAATTGAATCTAGACTCCATACAACCCATTAATGGTACAAGCTGTTGTAGAACATTCTCAGAAAGACAATATACTAGGCTAATGTACTAGACTTCTCACAAACAATTATTGCTGCCATTACGTCTTTAATTTTCCTGTCGTCTGTTTTTCCTATTGTTTAAGCTGGGTTTCTCATTTCAAGTTATGTGACAGTCTTTGTTATGCATTCTTTTCCCAAGGACATTTCATGAACGTTACTAGCCTCCGGTCAACTGGATTGCTGCCTCTCAGAAGCATACCTTTCATTTGACAACTGTATATATTAAATCTCTTCTACATAAAATCTATGTCTGGAATGTGTGACTGTTGCATGGGTATACAAGAATCTGGTCTGCTTAAATTGTGTTGCAGTATATTGATCTATGAGTGACTACTGAGATATTTAAACCATTTCTGCTGAATCAGATGACCCTATTAAAAAAAATCGTACACAATAGCTTTACCCAATCCTAGAACACCATATTGATTAATAATTTAATAGATATACAAATCAAATTGGTCAAGTTCTGTGTCCAGTTTAACCAATACAATTATTCTGGATATGGCACATTTTCTTACCAAGGCTCCTCAGTAGGAGGCAGTAGTTAGTCATATGGTGATCAAGTGAGCCTTAAACATTACTGCCACTGAAATACAAGCTTGGTTGGTGGTATTGAGGAAGTTGTTTCAGAATAGGCATGCATCGGAGTTGCTGATATTGACATGATTGTTTTGTGGACCTAAATAGCCATCGTAATGAAGTTTCTCGTGCTACTGGTTCTTGTTTTTCTACCCACACACAGTCAAAGTAAGTACTATGAACATGTTTGTCACGACTGACACCTAAAGAGAAAAACAAAAAGTTTTATTTTCTTACTTAATTCTATACTAAGTCATGTAGATTTATGTGGTATTTATTGTTATGGTAGACAAGGTTTGATAAGGTCACGGTCTGTGTGAGAAGGCAGGATGGTATGTATGCAGAATCAGACATGTTGGCAAGCTAGATACTTTATTATTATTATTTTTAGTTAGGGGTCGGGGGGGGGGGGGGGGAGATGTT
>OMKL01049085.1:0-10024 GCA_900302295.1 Parasudis fraserbrunneri
GGGTCACAGGAAACCCGGTAGAGTAGGCTATAGGCTACCGTATTTGTCGTTACATTAGAAGGTAGCCCTGCATAGTGTCTGTGGGCAAGAGACATGGTTAAGGCCTTTGCTGCAGCTGAGACCTGATCTGAATGTGATCACATGCTTCAGGCCTCTCCCACTGTTACCAGCTCCCTTGAAGTTAGACTCAGAACAATGTAGCCTACACACAGGATGTGGCAGCAGGTCCTTGCTGAGACTTGCCCTCATGCAGATTCCTCACACCGTCTCTCCTTTTTGAACTGTAAATAGTCTTGATAGAGCCCTGAGCAATGAAGAGGCATGTCAGGTATTTTTGTGGTATAAGCATCCAGATGTAAATTAGATTTAACTGTAATAGCTAGCGATGGAAGGCAAGCTACTCACTCAACTTGTCTTTTCTGCCTGTATTTTGGCAGGGTTTGTTGTGAGGAGGAAGAAACCTTTGCAGGCGTCAGTGAGCTGCAGGTTAATCTCACGATTACCTGACACATCACTCCACAGCTGATAACAAGTGCAGTTAATTTGGGTTCCTGTGTGTGAGCAGCCAGCAACCTTTAACCTGAGCCGTGGCACTCGTTTGAGTCATGAGACACTGGGCGAAGTTGATAAACTGCAAAATGCTGCTACTGGAAATAGTTTTACAGTTGGATTTGAAGATGCTGTTTTCCGTGTAATGGATTCAGGCTGAGCGAATGGGTAGGCTACCCTCAGCACACGCTTCAAAGTTGTAAGGCCATTAATCAAGCGGTGTTGACTGAGTGAGTAAACACAATTTCAGTTGTCTTATCCACACCTGGCTGTTTGCACAGCAATCCAAGGTCATACCAGTTTGACATGCTGGCCCTCTTGAAAAATTAAATGCATTTTCTTCAATGGATTTTCCCTGTAACAAATCAAATGGGTTTAGCTCTGTGAAAGTGAAAGTCTAACTACCTTCTCCTTGGCCACATCAATATTTTACCCTAGTCATTCATTCATCTAATGCAAATTAGTTTATACTGGGTGGACCCCTGAGTGACAAAGTAAACCTGCTACTGACAGATGGTCGATGGTATTGTGCTGCTGAATAGAATAAGTTAAAGCTGTCATACATTAATGGTCGCCCTCCATATTTTTGCACACCAAGCCCACATCATGCATTTGTTTGTATTCAAAATCGTGTTGTCGTCTCCTTCACCCCTGTATTTCCATAAATACCAAGTCATGTTCCCTTTTGTGCTTTTGTACAGTTAGTGCTTCCCCTTCATTAGCGGCAGCCTGGAGGAGATCATGTAATCAGTCTGGTGTGTGTATCTGTCCTGTGCGTGCATGCGTCTGTCTGCAGCAAATCTCGCAAACTACAAGGCCATTTGGTCTAACATTTTTTGTGCACAATTATGACTATATGAACAAGGACCTCGTGGTTTTCAGGACCTGTCCTGTAGTCAATTGACTTGGCCCAGAACAACTTCTGAAGTCAGTTAGACATAAGTGTCAAGCTAGCTAATGTTACCATTAACATTACCAGGTAGGTTACATCTGAAATTAATTTAAATATGAACCTAGCTAATGCTAGCTACTTTTGTCTTTCTCTCTCTCCCGCTCTTTCTCTCACTCACTTGCTGTCATAGTAGCGGCTAATGTTATGTTATCGTTATATGGTACAGCTGCATCTCTCTCTCTCTCTCTGTCTCTTTCACAGTAAAGTTGGCTGCTAACGGCTTTTACGTTATGGTCACACACGGAGCAGAGCAGAGACAGGTGAAGTGAAGATAACGTTACTTGAGTTGAGGACAACTCGTTACGTCACTGTAAAAGAACTATAATCCATCTAAAACTAAAGACTGATAGATGGCGACCCCAAACGTCGGTATATGCTTGTTGAGCCATTGTGTGGCCACGAGTCGAAAAGAACGGCTGAAGCAGAAATCTCTTGTCTCCGACTGGATTACTCTACTTGATCAAGACATGGGTTATTTTTTATTTGCTTTACTGAAAGGGAAATAGTGTAAAGGCACGAGGTAAGCTGACAACAAGTGATGTTAATATAGGATGAATGATTACAGGATTCAAGGCGGCTAACTATATCCCCGAACGCCTGTGTCGTAGATATTATGGTTTTACCCCAACTGCCGATAACTCGAATAGTTTTCATTCTGTTTTTTTTCCAAATTTGCTGTGCACATTTATGACCCTCGTGTGTCACTGCCAGAGCGAGAAAGATGCAGGCAGCTGGTGTCGATAGTGGGCATATTTTCAAGTTGCACTGGTGCTCCTAGTTATAAAATTTTGTCACACCAAAAATGGTCGCAAAATGCGACTAATTGGTTGCAGTCTGGAGCCCTGCCTGTAGGCTACTCTCTGTCCGCTGTCCTTCCTTGGTATGCTAGTGACTTGTCAAAACAGCTGGGCTTTTTCTTTCTTTTTCCCACAAACAGGATGATATGTTGTGCACGTGTGTTTGGATACAGGTAATTACAATTAATGGTAATAGATGGTCTGTATTTGCTGTAGACATGATTGTTTGCTCTGTGAGAGAGAGAGAAGAAATATGTGGCTTGGCTCCTGCATCTCCCAGGATTGTTGAACTACTTATGTGCTATTTTGTGTTCACCCTGTGATGTTCAGACTTTGGAGGACGAGGCAGGCACATTAAGCAAACTGACTGGATATTCAGTCTAGTGAGACGAGATAATAGCAATGTTGTTTTTCACATAGCAACTGTTTTTTCTTCCAACATGGAGGAAAAATTGGCATCCTAAACATTCTGTGAAAGCCCTCTATTGACTATAAGCCTAGGAATATAGGCATACCGCATGGTGGAGATTGGCACTCTACTGAGCGCACTTTTCTAGTTCATGTAGCAGTGGTGGTGAACCTCCACACACAACAATCAAGTGTAGTCATAATGTTTAGAAAATAGCTTTTATTTATTTTTAAAGGGATAGTTCAGATTTTTTTCTTCTTGCCAGTAGTGTTATCGATGCATAGCCATTAGCTGACTAACCCATTGTGGAAGTTCTGGCCTTGTTCTGAGTGAGCCGGGCTGCTTCAGAGAGGTTTTAATCCACACACCACATCATGCAAACAAAAGTTTTAACCATTTACTAGAATACAACAGAACAGTCCACATGTATTTCCGATGTTTAATTCTTCTCTCAGACCAACACAATATCTTGGAACTAGCGACCTAAATAGCCCCAGACCATGGTAATACACTGGCTTCTTCAAGAAATAATATAGTTCTAAAATAGATATCACCATGGTCGGTTTTGATTTGTATTCTTTGAATAGGATTCAGGATTCCTGCTGTCGTCTCAAACATGCTACCATTTAATGGTAGCAATGGCTCTGGGGATAAGTGTGCCATGGGACTGAACAGTTCCGTGCTCGTTACCCGTACGCTAGAACTAAAACTAAAAGATTATAAGGGAAACACTGGTAAAGGAAGTTACCTCAAATGCTCTGACCTGCATGTTAGCCGCTCTTTATCTCCGTTAGTCGTGATGAAATGCTTTGTTGCTTTGTTGCATAGTTTTAGCGTTCTGTCGCTGATGTTGAGTCAGACAGGCAAGATTCCAAAGCTGTGGAGAGATAGACTTGCGGGTTGAAAGACACCTTAGGTTACATGTCCCTCCCATGACCCCCACGTATGTAATAAAAATTTCATGTTGTTTTAGGCTCCTGTCCTGTCCCATATCTGGCCGCATAACTTCCCCTAGCTGATGTAGACTGATGAGAGAAATTGCGACTTTTCACATGTGAAAAAAAAAGTGATATATTTCTAACGTATTTATTTCTCACACACACACACGCACGTTGACTTTAGCCCTTTAAGAGTGTGGTTCTCAAAGTGAGGTCTGGGGACCACCAGGGGTCCTTGAATGGGTTCCAGGGGGTCCCCACCAAAATGAAGAATAGTTAAATTTCACTATAATTTCATCCACAAGGACACAACGACATAGGTTTCACTCTCCTCCAATTATCTCCACATCTACAGTATAGACATATATTTATGTAATAAAACATATCTACAAGCAAAAAAATCTTATAAGATGGGGGGGACCCTGGGACAGAATCTTATCAAATGGGGGTCCACGGTCTAATTTGTGTTGGTTTAGGGGGTCCTTGACGTGAAACAGTTTGAGAACCACTGCTTTAGGAAACCTGGTTGATCTAGGTCAGTCTGAGCAACCCAGAAGCTCTCGCTGCAACATGTCTACCATGTATAAGAGTGTCGAGTATGACAGTAAGGCTGCGCTAATCATTGCCATCATGTTGTCTGGCTTCTGTTTTGTTTGCGAAAGGCGGATGGTTGGGGTAAGTTTAGCCCATTTGCATTGAGCATATTATTCGGAAGCTCTCCTCCATTAATCTTTGTTTACCCAAGTACTGATCATCAGAGAGAGGAGCCACCATTTCTTTCGGCGAGGTGTTGCATGAGTCAGCCGGTCTCAGACTAGGGACTAGACATTTGCCAGGGGAGATAAAAACTCTTAATAGTCATTGTTTTTGATTGTTGACTTTAAAGGGGACATATTATTATGGAAAACAAAGTTTTTATGGTTCCGTCCCAGTCAGGGAAGGAAATAGTTAATTTAGCATTAAGGTCTGTGTTACACCCACTAAAATGTTCTGTGTTACACAGATTCAAGGACTTCATATGAAAGTGTTGAAAAGGTAGAAACTGTAATGTCGTCAAACAGCGACCTCTAGGCAAAAGATGACAACACGATACTGTGCTTTGTTTACATTTTTTGTTTTTGTCTGATATTTGGATTTCAGTGGGTATAGGGGAGGGGTTGCTACTGCTGGCCGTACCTCCGACTCTACCAAGAGAGGTCTGGAGAAATTCACAGTATAATAAGTTCCTAAACTCCAACCCACATGTCAGACCAAAACAATAAAGTAAACAAAGTGCAATACCAAGCGGGGCTCTTTTGCCTAGAGGTCACTGTTTGACGGCATTTCAGATTATACCTTTAAAGATGCTGCATGTAAGATTTTCTCCTCTAATATCACTATGAAAATGTATCGCCGTTTTGAATTCAAAATAAGTAATCTGTGTGATTCATGTAGATCCGATGAGTTTTTGGAGGCAAAGAACACAAACTATCCTAATATGCATATTGTATTGTAGTAGTTAGAGGATAGAGGCACATAAATGCTGAGTGAGAGAGACAAATGTGTCCTCCTGTTGTAGTCTACTGTAATTTTCCTTACATGTATTAATCAGTGTTTCATAGTTGGTGCCCCATCTATTTTATGTGAAAAGGACAACCAGACGTGTGGAATATCCCCATGTTAAAAACATATGCAAATCCATATTTCAAAGCAGATTTCTTCATTGCAATTAATTTGACCATGATATATTTAGAGAAAATTCTGATTCAATGCGTCATATAATCAAAATTAAACTTCCATCAGTAATTTCATCCACCTGAAATGGAATCCAATAAAAAAAAAAAAGGTCTGAGTGGAAAACACAGACACATCGCTGTGATTGTTGAGGTGATTTCAGTCTTTAAACCCCAGATGGTGTAGGTAATAAAGCTAATGGCAAATCTTTGCAATCGTAGGTTACTGCCCTGCATATATCATGGCATGCCACTTTGTTGAGCGAAAGGTCAGCAGGCAGAGGGAAATGTTCCCTTGACAAGCAATGAATTTTAAATATGAGATTGTTCAGTGTTAAGTGAGCTCATTTAACTGCCCGTGGGAATTCCGTCATGATGGGTGAGGTTGTTTGGCTTCAAAGCTGTGGGTGGGGCATCTGAACATGAGGAAATGACATCGCCCCACTCCTGTCCTCCTCACGAGAAGAGCAAGGGCCTTTAATAGAGTGTTAATGATATTGTGATGAACAGATGGCGCAAAGGGCCAACAGCCAGCGTGAACAATCACACAGAGGCGAAGGAATGGGTCACGTTCCCCTGAGTACGCTGTTCTTCATGCTAATCACCGGATCCCAGCAAATGTTTCTGCCCTCAATAGCAGAGACGACGCTTCCATAAATGCAGATTATGATGGAAACGGTTGGAATAGATGCCAAGAAAATAATCAAGGAAAGTGTTGAAGACAAAGGCCAGCATGAATGATGCATAATGGGAATAACTAATAAGTGTCGCCCAAGCTTTCACTTACTTACAATGTTTGTCTCTGCGTGAGCAGCGGTGCCTCTTTGGAAATCCATTTGGGTAATTGATTAAATATAGTCAATCAACTTCCGTAGATCACATATTAGCAGTAGCAGACAAAATGCAACAGCCTTTTGTTGAGTAATACCAAACCTTTTTTTCTCCCCAATACAAGGAGTCCATCTATCATCTCTATTATTCTCTGATGAAATTTCTGGGGAAAAAAAAACTTTCATGATGATAAGAATATATGGATATTTGAAAAGTTGACTTGTACTATGCATGAATTAAATTACTTTTATTTGGCATCAATTCAGGTTGCACGAGCAGGATATATACAGGAACACTCCAGCAACAGGCATCAGGGCAACTTACAACAGCCTGCCAGGCAGTGTCACTATAACATTCATGTTTTAATATAATTAGCCAACACAGCTGTACATTGTGTTTAATGCATTTTGCAGATTTAATGAAGTTGATATTCTATATTAAAACCAAAAGTTGTTTTTGGAGAGAGAAATACAGTACCTGATGACAAAAAAGGTACAGCATATTGCATAAAGAATTCTAGTTGGCTGATGCATAAGGAATGTCTCCTTTAAAAAATAAAAATACACAAAAACAATAAAAGCTTACTTAGATTCAAATTCAGTAATAATAATTGTAAAAAATCTGGACAAACAAAAGAATACAATGTAATTAGGTTACAAGAAGGCATAATTTCAAGGAACTACTATGTTGTAAATTCAGAATGTCCTTTCTCACTCTCAGCACAATCCATGCTGTGCTTCCTACTGGATACCCAGAAAGAAAACAAAAACGCTTAGACATACTTTGCTTTTGGTGTACTATGGAGTAGAGTTCAGGGCTTGTTTGTTTTTTTACAGACTTAAGGGTGGCCCCCTTAGCCTACTTTCCATTAGTTGTGTGGCAAACTAGCTGGAGCTGCAGGTACCCAGTATGAAGCACAGCATGGCTTGTGCTGAGAAAGGGCTCTGATCGACAGCATAATTGGTAAGTAGAAAAGAATGTGGTCTTTACCTGTGGGGTCCAAAATTCTGAACTTATCCTTCACAACTTTGGAGCAGCAGTCTAAACTCCTGAGTCACGAGTGTCTTGGTGATCGCCGGACTGCTTTCTCGTACAATAGGCCGTAACCCTAAGGCTGGCCTAACGCCCACTCTCAAAGTGCACAGGTGTCCTTGGACCGTTTACCAGAATGGGTGGTACAATTGCTCACAACATCACAATAAATCCATTATTTATCGTGACGACTCCAACGCTTTCCGGTTCCCGTCGTGACGCCTCATCACAACAAAAGTAATGAGTCTGAATCCTACCTCTGCAGGTCAAAGCTCCCCAAAACAAATGAGATTCTATTTCCTCTCAGTTTGCCTTCCCCCCGCTGCAGAGCTGTCGGTCGCTGTTTCAAATGGGAAGAGAGTTTTCTTTCATCAAATATTGGTCTGGCTCGGTGACAGAATTTCACCTCAACAGGAACTGAAAATGTATCTGTCATCATGGGCCCGTGTCATTGATGCATCATTTGAATTGGTCCAGTGCTCTGCATGTTTTGTTGACCTGTGATCTTTCGTGATGCGAGAACGAATAAATGACTACAAAAGGCATGGCCAGAGGAATTGAGAAACCATTACTGTGTGTGTGTGTGTGTGTGTGTGTGTGTGTACACGCATACAGTATGTGTCCGTGTGTACATGCGTGTGCGTGTGCATGTGTGAGTTGTGTAGGAGCCGCCGGAGGATTCCTGTTTGTCTGCCCAGCAAGGAAAACATTACGGAAGAGATAAGCTTCTGCTGCCGGTGAGAGAGAGAGAGAAAGAGAGAGAGAGAGAGAGAGAGAGTATGTGTTTGTGTGTCTGTGTGTGTGTGTGTGTGTCTATGAACAGACATAAGCACCAGGCCTCTCCGCTAATGTGAGTTTCCCTCAGATAACTCTGTGAAACATTGTGTTATAATGTCAGCCAGGTGCGACGGCTGAATGCAACATGGAGATAAACTGGCCGAGCGGGCAGAAGCTGCAAACCACCTCAGTGACATCATCAACAGGCGACATTACATGGGGTTTTATGTTATTATTCATTATTATTCATGCTTATGGTCCCACTCAGAACGAGGCTGATCTGTGTAATGCTATCAGGTGAATCAGGGAGGGGATGAATTAGGTCATTATATTTACTCCCATTTTGACCATTAGCCTATTTTCCACATGCAATGGAGTTGGAGAGGTCTGTTAAACTCACTACTCCAGTAGATATTCTGCCCCTTCCATTGAATTAAGAGCGCTTTTGGTTTGGTTTGATCCCTAGTGCCACTGCTTTTCATGCTAGCAAGCACAGAACTCGTGGTTTGAAACTGGGCAGAGGCCTCATCCGGAGAGGAAGCTCTAGTCCTAGCTAGCATGAATAGCTGTCGTCCTAGCTAGCACGAATAGCTTTCATCCTAGCTAGCATCGCTCTAGTCCTAGCTAGCATGAATAGCTCTAGTCCTAGCTAGCGTCACTCTAGTCCTAGCTAGCATGAATAGCTCTAGTCCTAGCTAGCGTCACTCTAGTCCTAGCCAGCATGCATAGCTCTAGTCCCAGCTAGATTGAATGACACCTGTAACAGCTGACATATTATGTTTCTAGCTTCTTTCTAAAAACCTATAGACTATTTCTAGCTAAAAGAGACTTGTTGGAGCGTGTTTTAAGGAATGGGTGGGAACTGATGGTCACCTGTTTAGTGATGCATTAAAAAACATTCTAAAATCATGGATTTGAAATCATTGGATTTATATTGACCATGGCAGGTAACAGCTGCTGATATTGGCCTAGGGGAGAATCAAGCACTGCTGCTCTTAATATATGTCAGGATAAAGGGTGGAGTCGTCTGTGCAATGACAACTTCTGAGAGGAGGTGAAAGATGTCTTGTGACTGTGTGTAAGTTGATACAGTCGTGGATACAAACTAGGCTACACACCCCTTAGCCAGTGGAAAGCCCTTGACACACAATAGCCTGGCTATTGACAAGCAGCCAATGTTTGCTGATGAGGCCTGTTCGGGTTGGTGATGAGGTCACTGGAGGGGAACTTTAAAGACACCAGTTATCAGTACCGTGAAAGGGAAATAAGTCGTCAAGGACACACAGGAAGGAAACAATTTTTCAGGATGGAATGCGGCTGCTGCTGCGTACTGTTGTTGGTGTGAATGGAACCACGGGAGGAAGGTTTTCCACAGGAAGTAGTCCCCTTTAGGAACAACAGACCTTAAAACAACAACTGCACAACACAGAGGCGTGTACAGCAAACTTCAAAACACTGGCGCAGCGGTTAGCACCGTCGCCTCACAGCAAGAAGGTCCTGGGTTCAAACCCCGGCAGGGAGCCTTTCTGTGTGGAGTATGTTCTCGCCGCGTATTGCGTGGGTTTCCTCCGGGTACTCCGGTTTCCTCCCAGACCATAAAAAGACATGAATCCTAGGTACATTCTCCTGCCACTGCCCTTGACCAAGGTACTGGCAGTGGTTAGGGTGGGCCCAAACCATCAACCACGTGACACAAAAAATCTCCAATTAGAACCAATACAAACATAACACCTTTAGGCAGGGTGGAAGCCCCTCTGAGCAGGGTGACCCAGCATGCCTAGTCAGGGCTCCTTTAGGCAGGGTGGAAGCCCCTCTGAGCACAGTGACCCAGCATGCCTAGTCAGAGCTCCTTTAGGCAGGGTGGAAGCCCCTCTGGGCACAGTGACCCAGCATGCCTAGTCAGAGCACCTTTAGGCAGGGTGGAAGCCCCTCTGAGCAGGGTGGAAGCCCCTCTGAGCAGGGTGGAAGCTCCTCTGAGCAGGGTGACCCAGCATGCCAAGTCACTGGTAGGGAAAACACTTTTTTTT
>OMKL01049089.1:0-10754 GCA_900302295.1 Parasudis fraserbrunneri
GTTGTGGCTCAGTTTTTAGCCTGCATACTATGTGGCTTTCAGGTGTGTGTGTGTGTCTGTGTGTGTGTGGGTGTGTGTGTGTGTGTGTGTGTGTGTGTGTGTGTGTGTGTGTGTGTGTGTGTGTGTGTGTGTGTGTGTGTGTGTGTGTGTGTGTGTGTGTGTGTGTGTGTGTGTGTGTGTGTGATGTAACAGGTAGCAGGTCTTGTGGTCGAGACAATGCTCTTTGTTTGCTTAAATGTCTTTAAAACCATGTTCAGCCTCTGCAGTAACTGAATCTTACGTGTTGAATTGGTAGATTCAAATGAAGCATTTAAAATTGGTTCATTTTGTGTCTGTGAGACTACTGTGTCTGTGACACAGTGTCAGTGTGTGACTGTGTGCAAACATGGTGCCTGTGTGTGTGGTGTGTGTGTACACAGACTAGGTCTACATTACAACTTCATCACACTGTGAGAGCATTTTATTGCCCTGGGCTGCACGTGCACAAGTGTTCCTTTTCTGCGGATTAATATCCTGCTCTCTGGCAGGCAGCAATGTTGAGATTGTGTGCACACTGCAGTAGTCTGACTTGACAATACATATTAAGTCTCTTTCAAGCATCAGGCTCCAGCTCCTCTTCTCACTCTAATTATCCTATTTCTTAAAATATAATCATATTAACTTTAAAAACCAGGCTTAGGCTCAAGGCTAGACTCGACACCCTGCATGCGGTCACCTATGTCTCCAGTCTGTTTATTCCTCTCTGTCAGTATTTTTCATTGGTTATTTCGCTTTTCCTCTCCTCTCAGCAAGGTAAAGATCAATTCACTTTCAAATGAATCAATTCAAAATGCAAACAGAAATTGCAGTTTATATTGATAGAGCATTCATTCTAAATTTATTCTTCATATGTTGGATAGGCCAGTTTCAAAGATTTTGCAATATTTGAATTTTGGAAACCCCTTTTCCTGAATTGAGGGCAGTGACCCCAACCCTGCCTCTTTGTTTTCTCCTTGCCTTAAAGGAACATGCCAACATTATGGGAAATGCACTTACTGTCTTCCCCAGAGGCAGACAAGAACATACATACCAAAGAGATCTGGCTGCACGCTATCCTAGCTTACCACAATGGCTGAAAGCGGGGGGAGTATGCGTTGGCCAACCAACACCTCTCCTGGAGTTTTAAGCTAGGCTAGTTGTTCCCCCCACTTCCAGCCATTGTGCTAAGCTAGGATAGTGTGTAGCCAGATCTTTCTCTACCAAACGCACAGAGAGGAAATTGGTATCTATATTCTTGTCTGACTCTGGGGAAGATGGGAAGCGCATTTCCCATAATGTTGCTGTTTTCCTTTAAGGTAAGAGTTTTCTTGTGAACTCGCTTTTGTTTATATTCACATTTCCACCCAAATAGACAGAGTTTTCTGTTGTCTGTTTTCTTTGCTCTCGCAATGTTTATATATCATCTGTGTTTCACTTTCAGTTTTCACAAAGTTACAATGAGTCTGATCTTCTTTGATCGACAGGCAGTTAGCTTGTCAGATTTCGAGGAAGATCGTATAGACCAATCAAATTGAAGCACAGGGGCATGTTAACACGCCTCCAGTGCACTCTTCTTGTGTTCTACGTCACCCCAGTGCTCATAGCGTGCTTTTGCGTCCTCATGTGCATGCTGGAGGAGCATGTGATACACCATTTTGGGGGGCCCTTTTCTCCTACTGTGCACTATAGCTGTAATGTCATTAACTAGTAGTCAAAAATGCCATTGGATCCCTTTTAAGTAGCCATCATAGTTTTCCCCTTTGCTAGTGTTGTGCCTCTTCTTATCCAGCCACTGTAGGAGACACACAGATTAACTAGGGATGCACAGTACTATCTTTTCACTGACAATACCAGTTCTGAGAACTGAACTTTAAGTCTCAGCCGATAATGAGAACCAATCCAATCAATTACTTCTAGTGAACAGTAAAGACTTGAGTTATTCATTTGCAGTTATTGGGCACAAAGTTGAAACTAAGAATACTTTTTTCACCATTAGAGAGATCTAACATCTAAATGCATAAAATTAAGTTGTTTTGCTTTGACAGGTTGTGCATGGCTCTTGATATCAGATTTGATCTGATTCCATTACCCTACAGTATATTAGCCTCAGATTGGCGTGATTTCCATCATCGGTATTGGTGCTTCCCTAAGATAAACAATGTATTCTGTCACAGTGTGATGGACAATCTTTTTCAAGTAATGGAAAGCTGCGTGCATACAAATGGACGTTGTCAATAATATTGATTTTTCAATATGTCTCGATACTTAATATTTTAAATGGTTTCCATACTCATTTGCTGCACTATCAATACTAGTTGCTTGCATTTTTCTCGCTCCGACAGTGACACACATATACTAGGCACACACACACACACACACACACACACACACACACACACACACACACACCGCTGCCCAACAGCAGTATGGCACCTCCTCCCACTTACAGTGCAGGCAGCTCAGCTCCCATCTATCCTCTCTTCCACTTCGCTTGAAAATAATTTGCAGATCTTGTCTGTTGTTCATTAAATATGGCAAGTGCAGAGCACTGTATGCAAGTACAGAAAAAGAAAACAACAGGAGTGTTGTTTGGAAATGTTTCATGTTTGAGGCAAATGAACAAGGAAAGGCAAAGGATACGTTACTAACAAGCCCATATACAAGCAGTGCTACAGAGCAGTGCCAAACAAGGGGTGCTAACACAACAGATTTAGCAAAGCACCTAATGTTAAAAGACAGACAAAACTCTAGTCTAGAATTTTTAAAGAATTTCAAGAGGTTGGGCACAGCTCGTTTCAACATCACTGAAGCGTTTAGCAAGATGTTCCAGAAAGGTAACTCACTTCAGAGCTATCAGGCCTGAGAAATCAGATAGCTGGGTTGCAATTGATAGGAAAAATACTTTGACTATGGTCAGTCATTCATTTAAGATGCACAGTACACCTCTACTATAAAGCATAAGAAGGTGATACATATATGCCAACATTTTTACTTAATTTCTAAGATTATTTAATTATATATAAATTATATTTCTCTTGTAGTATTAGAGAGAAGCTGAGAAGTTCAGCCCGCAATGAAAACAACACACACAGCCTGCCCTAACCCTACCAGCTGTATTTGAACAACAGAATATGATGCAAACTCATATGAAGCTAAGAAACTGAACAGGGCCCCATGGTATCGAAAATGGTATTGAATATGGATATTTTTCAAGGTATTGTATGGAAGTTAGAAATTCCAGTATCATGACTACTTGGATATATATCTATATCATCTTAAGTCAATAAAGTTGAAAGGACGGAGGCCTTTGGTCTCAAGAATCCCAGCGCTGATGGCATGTCATTGTGTCATTTCAGTGACCAGGCTCTTACAGCGATAAGGCGTGTGAGTGCTGATATTTAGTGCCAGCGATGTGTGAGCGTATTTATATTTAGTACGGGAGTTGTCATGTTGACGAGCCAAGAGGCATGTGCAGCTCTCCCATCCCGATGTCTCACGTGAAGGGAGGAGAGACTTGACACACTTTTTTTTGTGAGGAAATCTCAGACACACACACACACACACACACACACACACACATACACATGCTGTCCTTAATATCACCACTTCAGATGTCTGAGCTTCTGGTGTCACGTTGACAAGAGAGAGGCGCCTGCTTTAATCAGCCATCTCCTTGACATTCCCAACATCCCCCTCTCTCCACACAGACTCACCTTCACACACTCATACCCTTCCTCTCACTCTCTTTTCCCCTTCTTGGCTTACTTCTAGCAGGGGTCAGACAGAACCTAAGCCTCCTGTGCCCTCGTGTAATGTTTGCTTATGCCTCCATTGAACCTGTGGGGCCAACTCTCCCCATAGCATCAGGCAGCTGTGAAATTGGCCCAGATAGTGAGTCTAGCCTATTTGTTTGACTGGTCCCTTCCCCATCCCTTTGCACCAGGTCACCAACACTTCACCAGTCATAAACCATACAGACATATACTGCACTTTTGCAATTTTTCACTGTGAATTGTGTTGTTTTCCTTTTTTGCATTCAGGAACAGTTTGCAATGAAAGTGAATTGTCATTTGTTGAAATGTTGTGTATTTGTGTATCTGGGACATAAATTATCCAGCACAAATGACCACTCCATCACAGTGAGCCACAGGATACCACTAGGATGGGCTGTGTTCAACAAGGAAAGCCACACCGTGAAGTCAACGAGAATTCCAATGAGAATTCGAGAGAAAAATCTATAATGCCTACATCCTCCCTGTTTTACTCCATGGTATGGAACGTATCACATGGACAACACCACGCACTTTCAGAACCATGTTATGCGTGTTATGACGGGATATTAGTTAACCGACTACAAACGCATCATCGATCTTCGAATAATGACCAGCCTAATCCCCGTTGAAGCATACATACGATCTAACACCCTCAAACTCTTTGGGCACATCAGAGGATCAACCAAAGGTTTATCTAAGGTGTGTTCAGAAGGTCTGGTTGAAGGTAGAAGAAATTGTGGTGCGCCCAAACGAGGGTAGAGGAAAAATGTCACAGAATGGTCTAACCTCAACAACTGGACCACAATAAACTTCACCTGCAAAGACAGGGATGAATGGAGAGCTAATTCATGTGTAGATGCGCAGTCTGCAACTTTGCGGAGAAGTGAAGCATGATGAAATGTCAGTGGTTTTTGAGGACACCTATATTTGCTGGAGACATCAGTCACCATTTGATTGCTTGGCTGTTGCTGTTTTGATTGCTTTGATACACTGTAACCTTGCGACTCATTGGCTAGCTAACATTGGCAAAGCAAGAAAGCTGCTTGAGGTTAAGCCAACATGGTCTGGTATTTTACAACGCCATGCAACCATTGAAACAGCTGTCTTTTATTTTTATTTCCACGCTAGGAAGATAGGGGCTACTGGTACATCAAAGTAGTCCAAACGTTGAATGATTATTGTTAAGCATTTGAACAATTACATGCGTCTCCAGTGATTCCAAGTGTTTCCACAAGTTGTGTGCATTTCATCAAACAATGTACACACTTTGGTTGTATATTATGGCCATGTTCAGATGGCCATGTTCAGAACTAACCTAGGCCAACAGTTCCATTGCAAAGGAACCCAAAGTGGCCATGACTGCTGTATGTAAATGCCATGACACTCCATTTAAACACAAACAAATCTGACCTTGGCCAGTAGAATGTTTGGCCTTGGCTATAACACCGTAATCTGCCTGTCCTCCCAGAACTCATATTGCAGTGCTAGTACCACAGCCACAACACTGGACATGAAAACCATGCATGAGCTGTTTACTGTCGCTGACATGCAAGTATGTGAAAGACCCTATCTACAGAACGGACAGAGCAGGGGCCTCAGCCCTCAGCACAATTAGGGACCTTGACATGGTGCTCGTGGTGATACTGATACATTGTCAGGTATTACTTGCCTAGAGAATGTAACATGAGCCCAGGCGGTGTATATGTGTGTGTGTGTGCCAAAGACTGATGGACCATAATAGACACGGGGGCTTGACCCACACAGCAGGCTACATGGACCTCTCTCAACAGACCTGCCGGTAAATGGCACAATGGACATTTGTATTAAAGATGTCCTCCCTTGTGCTTGACATCATTCTGTCCACCCGGTGTACCCTGCAGTGCAATGCAGCACAGTTTCCAGTTCAGTTAGTTATTAGCAAATATACTAGAGCGAGGAAATGTAACACAAGGAAATATTTGCTACGAGTAACATTAGCTAACGCTATGTCAAATGCTTGTTAGCATTAGATCTTTGATAATGATAGAATTGTTAGCCTTAATGGTCGATAGCTAATACTCGCTTTAATGTTTAGCAGCTAAGGTTGCTGCTATTGCTAGGTAACAAATTGATGTTGTGTTAGACGCTTTGCACTGGGGCAAACCAAGAGGAGCAAATGGCATCAAACAGGGGGGGAAGACGCCTTTTAATACAATTGTATATTTGACAGGAATAAATGCCTGCATAATATAGTCACATATAACAGGGCACTATCTGTGGAGTTGGCAGTTGCCTGAATGTAAGAGATGCTTTAGCCTAAATGTAAGAGATGCAGGCTTGTGACATGAAGATTGCTGGTTTCAGTCCCTCGACTGGTTAAGAAACTCTGGTCAGGGAAAGTGAATGAGTAACTCGCTCCCCTTCAACAACGACCACATTTTGAGGTGCCCTTGAGCAAGATATTTACCCCCCAACTGGCCAGCAGTAGAAGACTGATTGTACTGGGCAACTCCCTGGTGTCAGTGTGTGCAACTGTGGTGTGTGTAGCGGGATGTCGCTGAACAGCATGCACACTCAGCAAACATTCCCCAGAAAAATAGAGGGGAAAAAAAGAAAAGAAAGAACACGTGTATACTGCTGGCCCAGACTAGACTCCAGAACATGTGGTCATCATGTAGGTGCTATTTGGCAGCTCTGGTAGGACTTCCAGGGAAAAGGGGCGGAGGCTATGATTTATGTACACAAACACAACTGTCCTCTGTGGCCTCTGCTCCTCTCTCCCCTCAGACTTCTGAATCCAGGTTGCTGTTTTTTTTCAGGGGAAACTGTGATGTCCATGTGGCTTCCTGTAACGTGACTTGAGGAGCTGGGGTGAGCCAATGCTCTTTGCCCCTCCTCAGTTGCAGCAGAGCAACATGGCCAAGTGGCCAAGCAAATAGTCTCATCTGAGGTCAATGAAAGCAGAGTGACAGGATGGGAAACATATGGAGGAATATAGGGCCTAGGCTAAAGGGCATTTTACTGTACGAGTTCTTGATTCATCAAAGTCAGATGAATGATGTTGATTGGTGTGCACTGTTTTGCTGCATTGGTGGTTGGGGGTAATGTAGGTGTTTGGCTCCACATCCATTCGTGCTTTGGCTTCAGTGCAGGTTGCAGCACTAAAACTGTTCTTATCTGGATAGACTTTTATGATAATTCTAAACATTAGCCAATTATTTAGACAGGGAAAGATTCACTGGAGCAAACAGACGGTTAAAGTCTATTTCTGGTGCACTCACAAACGTTTAGATGCCATTACATCTTAAACCCTTGACTCTGATGAGACAATGCACCAGAAATAAAGGCTTAGACTGTCTGTGTGCTCCAGTGAATCTTTCCCTGTCTTTCTGCACTGTCCTGCTCCCGAGAGGATCCAGACTGTGGTTTTTAAAAGAAGCATTAGCCAATGATTTGCTTGTGTTTTTGGCAGAAATTTGGCTTCATGGATTTTTATTTTGACATTTCCCCTGGCAGTGATGCCAGTGTTTTGCTGTGTTAGCCTGTGAATGCTGAATGAATACAGAGGAATTACCAACAGTGTTCCTGAGTCAATAAGCTATAAAGTTAAAGAAACACACGAATAGCTCTCAGCTAGAGGAGACAGCTAAGCATGTGTTGCACTGATTATGTGAATGGACTGGGCTTTCAGTGTGTGTGTGTGTCTGTGTGTGTGTTTGTGTGTGCGTGTAATAATTCTAAGTAATTTAGAGTTTAAGTGCATGACGCAACCTAAATCCAGGATGCACTTGTGTGACGTCCACATCCTTATTTCCTGTCCAGTGGCACAAAGTGTTCCTCTGTCATTAGTGCTGCCTTAATCTACTCCCTCAGTGTCAACCACAAACTCTGCCCAGAGTGTCTAAGCCAGTGGTCACTCTGCCAATGCCAATGCTCACTTGCCCATTTCCAGCACACTCTACTCGAGGCTTGACAGATAGTCAAATGCATTGTCTTGGCTGAATATCAGTGTTCCCCCACCACTTCCGCCATTTTCTTATTGTGCTGTATTTTCATTTAAATGTGTTTATTTATTTGTTTATTTAGTTATTTATTTTAGATGGCTTCTGAAGTCATCAGTTGGCAAATACTCCATGCAGTTGACCTATAATTGAGAGTTTTAGTGTCACATAGTCTAAAGTTTTATTTCATAGACCATTCCACCATGTCAAACACTGAACATTTCCGGGGGAAATACTGCGCAGTATGGGGGGTTATTGACAATGTAGATTTTCCACCCAACTCCTGCCCCAAACGCCAGAGCCTCCCTTTTTGGAGAGCTTCCCACGGAAGTCGCAGAGCAGCCAGGCTAGATGATGTGCTGAATGACGGGATGAGTGTGGCCTGTCACTGCCATTAGATTTAGAGATAAGGATATGGATGTTCTCCAGACCGGCTTTTAGCTGTCCCCCTTTCTCTTTCTCCCCCCTGTCATCTCCTGTCCCCATCCCTTGACTGTGTCCTCTTGACGCCCACCACCACAGAGAGACAGCCCAATCTAGTAATTTGCGTGCCTGGCCAACCTCCATCTTCCCTCTGTCTTGTCATGCCACCTACCCCCTTTCTCTCTCTCTCTCTCTATCCCCTTCCTCAACCATCTCATCTGTCTCCACCCCCCCACTGTCACTGTCCTCTTCAATATTCTTTTTGTTCTCGCTCCCTCTCCTCTTCTCTTCTCCCCTGTCTGTGTCACCCTATCTTCCATTTTCTTTTGCCTTCACCTGCTGTCAGTGTGAGAGGATCTGGGTGGTACGGTCTGGTTTTTCCTCTGGTTCTGCTCCTACCCTGATACTGTATTAGATGAGGATTCTAACTTAGCCGCTTCGGCCAGGATCATGACATAGTGTGTTCTCAGAAAGAGTAATATAAAGGTAGAGTAACGTTCCGTAGAATGTGGTCGATAATGAAGGAGGCTCACCCTACATTAGTAGTTTATATGAAACCATGCGATTTATCCCATATGATACCTTTTCATCATTGCCCTTGTTGACAACAATGCAGCACCTCTCTACCTTCATATACTCTCACTCGTTTGTACAAATCACCATTTAGGAACCAGAGGACAGAGCACATGGAGACCATGATCCTGGGGCTTGGAGCCCTAATACGACGCAGGCTTTCCCTGAGAGGCTTAGGTGGTATCAATGCCAATGTGATGGGTTTTGCATGGTAATGGAGAATTGAAGACCCTAAAGGGCTCACAACAACCTTGAGTCAAAATCAAGGCTATTCGTTTGGAACAGATTCAGAAGCCCTAGGCAAAGAAAGTGTCTAATTGGAATACATTTAAAAGTCTCATGCAGGCAAATTATACAAGGTAGATGTGTATTGGGATAATTCACATGTTTTACTTGTCTTAGAGTCTGTAAGGCAGGGAATAGGCTGAGTACCTGGAAACCAGGATGGGGTTGCACCAGTCATTCGTAAATCTGTTACTATACATGTGTAAAGTTGTTACTAAGTTCTTAGTAATAACTAGTAAAATGTAAACTAGCGATTTACTAATTTGGGTTGCACTGCTCATACCTTGTGATTGCTGTAGCCAATAAAGCTTCAGTAATGTGTAAATCAGTTACTAAGTGACCACTTCGGCACACACCCAATGAAAAACCGTCTTCTATATAAACATGATGGAGGCACACAGAAGTGTCACGAGCTGCACTGAAATATCAACAGATCAGTCATGTATTCCATATAAGAGGTAATCATTTTTACATTAGATAGGCCAACTGGGGTAACACCTCCAAACCTAGTTGTTGTGCTGTTTGTTTTGATAAACATGTTTCAGTTTTCCATTAACATAGCTAACTCTTGACGGCTACACCTCCTAGTTGAAAAATTCCATCTCAGGAAATACTTGCGCGACAACTAGACTTAGTAAGGACTTGCACACAACTAGTTGAACTGGCCCCAGGATGCAGTGTCAGGGTGGGGAGGGGGACAGGAAGAGACCAGACGTTGTATAGGAAACAGGTCCAGGATGGGTGTGCGTGAGTTGGATGATGTCGTCACTATCCGTGACCCCCTCATCACACAGAGCTGTTGCATAAGAAGCCACCTCTCTGACCCTCATTCAACCAGGGAAGTTGACAACAAACAGCCTGGGTTAGTAGTCACTGAGAGCTGCTCAGGACAATCACATTCTTCCACTGCTGGCCACTGCCTCGCTAAAGGGCACTTTGACAGTTGGTTGAGGGAGGGAGAGAGGGTGTATTGTTAACTTCCTCTAACCTGATGGTCAAAGGATTCAAACTGGCAGTCTTCCAGTAAACATGTGCTGTCTTTCACCAGGAGTCTGTGAGGTTTTCATAATATAAAGATTTGACCCCATGTGATACTAAGCTAGAGCTGAAAGAACTATTGAATAATCCGCCATCAACCTGCTTCTGTTACGGCTTCAATCATCAAATGTTAATCATCAAGTTTATCACAAAAACAAGCCAAAGAGCACAGAAAGCTACTTGTTGATGAGTATTTGATGATTGAAGCTGGTACAGTACGAAAGCAGGTTAACCACACACATTGGCAAGCTAAGCAGCTTTATTACCAGTTCTTTTTGACTGTCTTTCCACTATATTCTTTTATGAAACTACAGTAGCATTTTAGCATTGTGGTACTCCTACCATTGTCTTGTAATACTGTGCAACTTTAGGTGTGTGTGTGTGTGTGTGTGTGTGTGAATGTGTGTGTGTGTTAATGTGTGTGCATTGCTAGTGCAGCAGCCCCACAGTAAGTATGAGGATGTTTCAAGTGAATCTAAAGGGAGGAATGCCGTCCCACCTGTCACCAGTTTCCTCTCTGCTTCCAAGTCTATTACAGCCCTAACCTCCTTGTGTCTACCTCCTGCATCCTTAGCTAAAGCAGAACTGGGTCAGCCATGATTTAAGTTGTCTTTGTATGGGAGAAACAGAAACAGAAAGAGAGAGAGAGAGGGAGAGAGTTGAC
>OMKL01049093.1:0-14149 GCA_900302295.1 Parasudis fraserbrunneri
ATTCTTCATGAAAAAAAGGGAAGTTGTGTTTTACAATGAAACTGTTAGATGAATGCATTAATTTTTCTTTTTTTGTGATATTTGTTTCTTTTATTTGGCCCTCCACAACATTCTTTTTGACCCTAAAAACTGGGTCCCAGAGCTTGATAAAATATTCCATTTGCATGGTTTATGCATTGTAATTATGCTTGTGGAGTGATTATAAGACAACTTGCTCATTAGAAGGTATTTTATCAAATACCATGACATAAGATGTAAGTTACTAAGTAGGGGCAAATGCCTACTTGTTACATTTCTAAATAATCAATGTCAAATTTCAGTTTTAGGCCCCAAGGCCCACCATCCATATTACAATTTGGCCCTTGGCACACACAAGTTGAGGCACCTATGATTTAAAGTGAATTGGCTGAAGAAATGTTTTCCATGACCCAGTTTGAGTTTGGTGGCTTGACATTTTTATTGACATGCCCACTTTCATTTGTGTATAAAGAAAGATGTCCACGTATGGATAAACCAAAATGAAGAGCAACATGTTACGCACAATCTATCCAAAAGTCAAACATAATTTTGTGCACAATTGCATTCAGGTATTAATGTTAGCCAAAGAAACATGTAGATTCAATGACACCCCAGACGAGGAAAGATTTTGTTTGTGATTTGACAAAAAACATTTTATTCTTTACTGTCCTTTATATGATGAAATGTGTACTCTTTAGTAAAATGTCATCTATCTATGCTAATTTATTTTGGTTAAATGATTGTGAAAGACTTGAGCTGTCAGGAAAGGTATTTTCTTTGTGGCAAGTTCTGTTTGTAAAGCATGGGAGAAAAGAGTAACATGTTGTATGAGTGAAATGGAGTAGGCCTATGTGTACAGGTATAGATTTTTGTGTTGATTTTATGTTGGACACCATTGCATTGTTTATGTAATCTTGCAAGTCCATGTGGGCCTTGGGTGCATGACACTTTAATAAAACAGAATCAATCAATCAATCAATCAATCAATCAATCAATCAATCAATCAATCGATCAATCAATCAATCGATCGATCAATCAATCGATCGATCAATCAATGTTTCATCAATATGTCTGGTTAAATCAACAGGCAAATTCAATTTGCTTTCACAGAAATTGTGTTTTGAGTTTGATTTTTAATTGTATATCGTTTAGTGTGACTCACTGACCAATGAACGTAAAGCTAATGACGTCAGTTGGCACCCAACAACCACCAAGTTCGTGTCAGTTTTAGCGAGGAAGCGCTCATCTGTCAAAACAGTTGTGAAATTTCGGATCACGAGCTATTCTCATGAAAAGTACTTTCACAAACTTTGATCACCCGGCTGACTGACCATACTATCATCAACCAGGTAGTTAGTTAGCTATTTGCTGTGAAATTATGTAAGCATTTAGCTATGGCACATTTTTGAAAGGCGAGAATGTCCAATTTCTGAATCGAAATTGAACGCTCGTGCTGCTAACTGCTCGCTAGCTGTTGATGTTAGCTAATGTTAGGCTACCACTAAAGTGGGATGGTCGTGAATAGCTGACAAATTGCTACCCAGGATTTGCTGAAGCTCAGTTACCTAAGCTTCAAATAATGGCAGTAGTTAACTAACTAAAAAGTTAGCATTGGCAAGACATAACGTAATCGGATTTGGTCAGGCCAAAACCGCTTGCGCGAGCCTGCGAACTACTGTCGAGGATTTTTTTAAATTCTGAGCGGGGGGAAAGTGGGCGCGGACCAGCTATTTGTTACAAGTGCACCCTTTTACTATTTGTAGGCAAACTCTGCTTCCGAAACATTTGCATAGAGCCTGTTATGGTCAGTGATAACCAAGTGATCCTGTTCCCTCTCCTTCTCTCTAGAGTTAAGCATGGCCGCATTTTCAGCAGCGTGTAAAACCATCCACATGTCACCTTTACCTAAACAATATAACAGTGACTCTGTTGGGGTGGTTGAGAGTCAAAATCCATGTATTACAAGTGACCAGGGCCAGATTTTGGTCTCTGAGCTCAATCTGATGGAGATGACAGAAGTTGAATACACACATCTTCAGCACATCATCCAGTCACACATGGAGGCACAAGCTGCAGACCCAGATGCATCGGATGGCAGATTTCAAAATGCTGTATTTGCCCCGGGCAATCTTGCCCCTCAACCAGGGACCATGAAAGATGATCCCGAATCAGTGGTGGTTTCGCCCTCCTCGACTACCCAAGCTATTGATCTATCAACTTCAACTGATGAGCAGTCTGCCATGTCAGATCCAAGTCATCTACAAACTGTGGCAATTCAAGAAATGAAAATGGTTTTGGCCGGTGATGCTGTGGGTATCTTAGGAGAAAGGACCCCAACCACTCGTGGAGAGGTCCCAGGTCCTGTGCTGGCTAATGTGATGCGGTCAGAAGCACCTGTCAACAGTAACACATCTTTACTGACCCGACCCTACCCTCCTGCTCGAGTGTGCTTGGAGAAGAGATTCAACTGCACGCCTGGTGATATCCCCAGACAACAAGACGTTCAGACAGCAGCTCTTAACAAGTATGTTTCACTGAAGTAGTGTTCATAATGAACACAGTGCTCATGCCTAATTAATACCTATAAGGCATAGAACACTGATATCCAGTTTCACAATCGTAAATAAGAAGTAATCAGCATTCACATTTTATTGATTT
Source organism: Parasudis fraserbrunneri (assembly GCA_900302295.1). Classification (NCBI taxonomy): domain Eukaryota; kingdom Metazoa; phylum Chordata; class Actinopteri; order Aulopiformes; family Chlorophthalmidae; genus Parasudis; species Parasudis fraserbrunneri. Next base: position 2,677 of record OMKL01049093.1, read on the forward strand.
CATTCTAAACAATCATAATGAATACTGTGCTCAACTGCTCATGCCTGATACTGTACTGTAAATCATAGACTGATAAAAGTCAACAAAGATAATTAAAATTATTTGGTTATAGCAACCAGAAAATTATTACTGAAACTGTAATTGTGGCCATCCTTAGAATGTATTAATTCTCCTCTCTTCTGTGTTTCAGTTTTCTGACCATGCTTCACCAGTCCACAGAAGCTGAAGAAGCAGCCATATATCCACAAATGCAGAAGTGGATGAGATCGGATCGAACCAATCCTATTGAGCTGTCACAAGCGTATCGAGGGAATATTTTCAACCCAATTGCTGGCATGTGTGGACAAGTATGAACTTTTTCACTCCCCCGCCCCCTACAAAAAAAAAGTTCATTTGTAAGCGTCACTGCTGGACGCACTCAAAATTAATATATCTGTGTTCTAATCACAGGCATTCGGCCATATTCCTCACATGGTTGAACCCAATAAGAAGCAGAACTTGGTCATCCCCAAGAACTACTCATTCAACTATTGCTCGGAGAGGGTTACCCAGTGCATCAGTCGCACCGATCCAGCAGAGGAGCAGCAGTCAGTGAAAGTGGAAAGTAAGAATCAGCATTCACATTTCTAGCGTTTTCCTTCTTTGTTTCTGCCATGTTGTACCGGAGACATAAGTTTGTGTTAAACTCAGTCCCACACACTCTCTTACCATCACTGTCTTATTTAGATGATGCTGTGGCCAAGACCGCCGCTCCCGCCAAGCGTGTTAGGAGGGCCCGTGGCCCTCAGAGCCTTAAGGCTGCCATTCCCGCTGCTGACCCCAAAGAGGTGAACTCAGATGGGACCAGCACCAGGAAGAGAGCAGGGCCTCCCCTGGAGAGCAGCCAGCGCAGGGAGAGACACAACAGCAAGGAGCGGGACCGCAGGTAAACAGTCAAAACATCAAAAACAGCCACACTTGTCCTGTGTATTACTACTGTGTATTACTACGCACTGGGGCTTTCTAGTTAGTTCCGAAATATCACATCGGTCTAAAAGAAGAAGCAAGCAGTGGAAATACAGTGGAAAAAATCCAAACTATCCCTTTTTTTAAATTTATTTATTTTTTTATTGTAGCACACTAATAGGAAAATGTCCACTTAGAGAAATGCCAGGGAGTGAACTTCACCCCTATAATTCTATTCTGCATCATACACTTGTTAAACATATCTGTATTTAATCGCAAAAATCTTGGTCGCAAACAACAAGTGATTGTAATCAAATAACAGATGATGAGATATGGCATCGTGTCATGTTGTATGGCAAAACGCGTCATGAGAATACAATGAATTGCCCATGCTGTTGTGTGTACAGGAGAAGGATTCGCCTGTGCTGTGATGAGCTGAACATGCTGGTGCCATTCTGTACCCAGGAGACAGACAAAGCTACCACCCTGCAGTGGACCGTTGCCTTTCTTAAGTACATCACAGAAGTGAATGGAGACTCCCTCAAACAGGTAGAAATTAGAATTTTAGGTTCTCCACAGCCTGTTGTGTCATCCTAATGTATAAACCAATTTAGGTATGTATAAATTAATTTATGGTCTGATGCACTTTGGCTTTATCATGCCCCTGTAGTTTTTGACTAGAAACCGGGAACCAGGAGCTAAGCACTATTAATTATGTTACTGCATGTCACCAAACTATTAACTTGGTATAACTGTCTGTATCTAAAACATAAAATAGAAAGCACTGTGAGTGCATTTGTGGACGATTTCTGACACGCGTCGTTACTCCATTTCCATGGATGTGCTACAGAACTGGCAAGTGTCCATTGCTCAAAAGGACTCCGGACTATTTCTTTACTCTTAAAGGACCACACTGGTCTAATTTTGACTTCTCGCCATTACTGGAGATTGTCTCTGTCTTTCACTAGTTTTGTGTTCATAGGTGTATGCAGTGTGTGCTTTAGCATATCTCATCCTGCCTTACCAAATGCCATTCACACTGCCATTGATGTTGAATATGGTGGAAAAATACTCAGTGAGACTTGAAAGTTGTTTGAAAGTAGGTAAAGTAATTAAGTAAGGAAAGTAGGAGTGAAGATAATTCACTCTTATGAAAACCATGGAGTAGTTTATTTCCACTAACGTTACACTATTATCTGCCACAAGCCATTCAAATCTGCATGTCGAAATTTCGCTTTTAGTTTCTGGGTGTGCATGTTATTGACTCCTGGGTGCTCCTGATTGATATGTAGATTTGAATGGCTTGTAATAGAGTAATACAGTGACTTTAGTGAAAATATATGACTCAGTGGTTTTCACAAGGGAGAATTACATATGCCTTACATATGACATTCAAACTACTTTCAAGTATCAGAGTATTTTCCACCCCTTATCAACATTAATGGCAGTGTGAATGGTGTTTATTTTGTAAGGTAGGCTAAGATCTGCTAAAACACACCATATACACCTATGAACACAAAATTTGTTAAAGACAGGGACAATCTCCGGATAAAGGCAATCAGGGACTATCTCCACCCACTTGAGAAGTCAAAATTAGACCAGTATGTTCTTTTAAGACACAGTAGCTCAACAGTGAGTGTGTTTACATTTACTTTATTATTTTGATATTATTTGGCATTTTCAAGTGTTCAGTTTTTGAGTTGGCGCCTATAAACACCTTATCCAGTTGACATCAGCCTACTCAACAAGTGCTATCTATTTTATGATTGTTAATGTTAATGATTCTCATGAGAAAGATAGCTGGGATATGCCAACATTAACTAGGATACTGAGGCATGTATACACTTTACTCAGTTTAAAACAAGTTCCATTTACATGGTCTTACTCAGAGCATTGGTATACAGGGAAAGTCATTATTGGGGTGAGATACCATGTGTAAATCCTTTATCCTGAATAAGAACTCAAACAGGATGTCAGCTTGTATCCAGAATACTGTGAATGTAAATGCACTAAATGACAGCCATGTAGTTCTGTAATTATACTGATTAGCAAATTTGTTGTACTTCCAATTTTATACCCATGGTGCTGTGCTGTTCTCTCTATTACAGGAATTCCAGAATACATTCTGTTGTAATTCCGCTTAAAGCCCAGCGATGCCACAAGCCAAATACCCATCCACCAGGAAACAACAGAGACACCAAGTGCCCCACAGGCTGCAGAACAGTGACTATCAAAATACCACATTACATCACCTATTATACAAATATTTATTGTTAATTTATTTTACCCTCAGGTGGTGGGTATTCATTCAGGCCTAGCTATGGACAGCTAGCTGTAAGACAAAAATATCAGGTATTGATTAAGAGGCAGACACATTTATTGACAATTTTATCTTTATTTATCTCACAACTATTATTTATCTTTATTTCAACATCCAAATGAATGCACCGAAACAGATGACACTGATGTAGAATTTGGAAGGTCAAGTTCCAGACCACGTCTGCAATACTCAAACATGGTTGGCTTTCTCTAACTGCATATGAGGGCTCTAGTAGGTCAGGTTACTGTATGATTTGACAGTCCATTTTATTCATCTTCATCTTAGTTAGTTCCAGAGCCAACAAAGCTGTTGTACAACAGAGTGCTTTACAGGAAGTCATATGCAGGTGGCACTATTTCTCTATGAAAGAAAAGTTACAAGTTCCATGATGAGATTTCAGTTGTGCTTTTATCAGCTATTTAACTTTTTTTATTTTTTTATTTTTTATTTTATTTATTTTTTTTAAATGTGGATCTTTGATACATGCACTTCTTTAATTGACTTTTTAAATGGGTGTTTAAAAAAAAAAGTTCTGTACTCTGCTTATATTGTTCAATTGACTGTTCAAAGTATGCAGTTTACCATGCAGTTTAAGATTGATCTGTTTTCATATTTAAGATTTTTATATGGGAATATGTTCCACTGTTTTGTAAATTTATAGATAATCTTTGACTGTATTTGATATTTGAAAATAAATATGACCACTTGACTCAGATGATAATTCCATTATAGGAAAATGCAATTTGTAAATTTGATATGTAGAAAAGAGTAATGTTTTACTGAAAAGTGGCTTTATTTGATCTTTCTTACAACATGGCGCTGTAGCAACTTACTGTACATACAACAGTCACCCACAAATAATAAATAGTATTTAAAGTCATGTATATTTAATAGTTACAGCACCGGTAGTACATAGTGGATGTGGTCATTGCAAAATTGAGTAAAAAAAAAAAAAAAAAAAAAAAAAAAAAAAAAAAAAAAGAAAGAAAACAAAAAAGAATACACAAATTGCTCCTTAGATTATTCTAGTTACAAATTTTGATTTCTCCATCCACAACGTTCATATTTTTTATTCTGAAAATTTGCAAGGGAGACCATTGCCAACTTTATCAAACATAAAATCAAAAATATGAAGGAAAAAATTATCTTGATGAAAAAAACTTTACAAACTGCAATAAAAAAACGAGCAAAAGTTTTATAAAGGCTTTGCATCAACAATATACACAATTTCTGGGCACTTGGGCATTTGTTTTTCAATTCCTGTTACAGTACATGGGCACCTGCTTGACAGAGGCTTCTTCTGTATCTCTGGTGCCTATCTTCATATTTTACATTATGTAAGCTTGTCTTGTGAGGTAACACCTGTGATCAATGTAAAAGGACCATGATACATGCACATTCACTTCAAGGACAGTCACAGTTGTGCTTAAGAGAGCCATCTACCAGAAGGATGTTTATCAGGATAATGGGGACATGGAAACAACATGTACAACGTTTTTACACACACAAAATAAAATTTTGAAATAGAATGGCCTACAAGCACTTTTCCAGTAAAGGTGTTTACAGTCAAGTCTTATCTGGGATGGTATTTGGAGTGACGCAGGTGTTCTTTCACACTCTTGTGTCTTGTCCACTTCTTTTCATGGAGTCTAGATTTTTAGACCTTAGTTGTTTTTGATTTTCCAAAATGATGTTTATATCACTCTTGGGATGTTCTTCTGTTCCTCTCAAAAAATCACATTCTCTGATGTTACTCTTCCTGTCCTGTTTTTTATTTAAGGAAGAAATATATGTGATTTGTCTCTCTCTCCGCCTTCTCCCCCTCCTTGTCTCCCCTCTGGAGTGGATGGTGTTAGGAGGTTAAGGGAGGTAATGTTTAATGGTTTTTGGGGTTGGTAGATTTCCCGGCGACTGATGCCCCCTGGCAGACTGACGTGTCACAGATTCCAGGCGATCCCTGATGCCCAGTCCTGCCTACCCTGCCTTGTTCTCCAGGCTCACCTGGATCTCCTGGTGATCCATCACGCCCATCTTTGGCAATTCCAAGTACCCCTGGAAGACCTGTTGGCACAGTGTACAGGGAATGAGCCTAAGGTTGTGTGTTTACTGTTCACCATTTCACATTTGCACCTGTTTTGTAACAGATATTAGAGTTAAGGAGATAACTTGTGGAAGTTGCATGATAAATCCAATAGGTACAAAGCACTGGGCCCATACCTTGATATCCTTGGTCTCCAACAGGCCCTTCAATGGCTTTGCCAACAGGTCCCTTGTCACCCTGTTCACCAATGTCACCTGTTGTGAAGACAGACAACAGAATGTTTTACTAACTAGACAATAAGCTTTTATCATATCATCCTGTTCAAAAGACCAGGGCTGGATCAATGACAAAGTCACCTTCAGTCCTTCCACAGCCAAGAGAATCCCTGCAAAAATTCATATGCCTTTATTTTCTTTTACCTCTGGGACCGGGGTCTCCAAGGTCTCCTGGCAGCCCTCTGTAGCCTGGTGGTCCACGGGTGCCAGGATGCCCGATAGAGCCTCCAGCACCTGGCTTTCCTGGGGGACCAGCAGGGCCAGGGCGGCCCACCACACCAGGGGCCAGGGGCCTTCTGAGGTTAGCAGCCAGCTGTGCAATCTGATCTGAGAAATAGAGAGAAGGTGGAAGAAAACAAATTCTTAGCCAGCTTGTTGACCTTGTGGGCTATGAGGACATTTAGGTAGTAACAAGAATAATTGTAGAGCAGGATTAGAATTAAGATCTTTACCATCAATCATTGAGCCACACAGTTCTCTGATGTGCTGTTCGCTTGCCAGTTTACCCTGAAACAGAAGATATGATCAAAATAGATGCTCAACTATCAAGTTTATTTGAAAATCCAACAGCTCCCAATTGCTCGTTATAATATATTTCATTGAATCAAGCATTCTACAGGTTTGTCCCCTGACTTAAAGTACAGTGTGCCAGAGATGTACTCACAGGTACGCCCGTCTTTCCTGCAATTCCAGGCAGACCCTGTTCCCCCTGGAAGCCCATAAATCCTGGTTTTCCTGGGGCACCTCTGGCCCCGAGCTCTCCTTGTGGCCCCACCACACCTTTAGGTCCCAGCTCACCATGTTTCCCTGCCTATAATAAAAATAAATAAATAAATATAAAAAACAGTAAAAAAAAAAAAAAAACATAAAAAAAACATAGTTATGCCTCTGATGTTATCATCTACTAATAAATGAATAAATAACAAACGAGAAGCCAAGTCAGTCCTTTGAGAACACGCGTGGGAGGATACATATGGTGTTTTCTTGCTTGATAATTACTTTGATGAACACTCTAACAGTAAATGAGTGAGAGCGTGTGAGTTAGCGAGCCACATCAGTACTGTGTCTGTAATTACATTAATTGTGCTGCAGCTTAGAGCGACTTGCTTCTCCCTCATGGGGATTGCTGTGAGCAGGCTAATAAAGCTAAAGCAGCAATACCTCTCGCTAATTAATCCTCTTAAACTTGGAATGCGAGGTAGAATCTCGTGCAATGAGTTTGGGAATTATTAACCAGTTTTTAACGTTCAGTGAGAGAGACAGACACGCAGGGAGAATTTGGAGATACTTTGCAGTGCTGAAAAATAGACTGGGTAGTGGGATAAAGCATTACAAAATAGGAAAAACAAGTGACATGGCGGCACTAAATGAAAACATTTTGACATCACTCACCTCTCCTTTTTGGCCAACTGGACCAAATGGACCCTGAAAACGAGGGAATTGTCTTCAATTAAATGTATTGATAATGCTATTCATTGATAATTGTATGAGTGTGTATGTGATATTGATGTAGGTACTGATGTTAAAATGCAGTAAAAAATGTCCGTACAGAAAATATTTTTTGACAGTATTTGATTGTTCTGAATCCTGGTGTATAGTTGCAGTCCACAGGTCATTAGATTAGTATTCATGTTGCACTATATCACTGGGTTTCTTTGGAAAGCGTTGAGCATATGAAATTCATAAAACACTTACAGGTTCTCCATTCTCTCCTGGCAAACCATCACTTCCTGCCACACCCTAAACAGGAAGCACACAAATCATGAAATTATAAGTGTACCTGTGCAAGTTGCTTCAAAATTGCCAATTCAATTACTATATTGTCTTATAAAACTGTTATTACAGTACTCCATATCAGCTCTCTTTAATACCACTCCAATAGCTGAGTGAGTACTCTAGTGGGGCATGTTATGGAGGTCAGATTTCAAATTTGACAATGTTGAACTTTGAACTGACTGTGCACTAAATCCTTACCATGTCTCCTTTAGGGCCAGAAGCTCCGACTGGACCCTGTGAGATTGAGAGGGAGAGAGAGAGGGAATTGAATAAATGAGAGCCTGTAGTTATGGACAGCAGTAACATTAGTTGTGCCCATGGCTTCATGGAAGGCAGGCTGTGAGAGATGGAAAGGGTGGGGGGCATGAAGGGAAGTGAGGTGGGCTGGTTTAGGGGGAACCAGAGGTTGTATAAAGACAAGCTTTGTTCTACCCACAAGCACTGAACAGGGGCCCACTTTGTTAGCTAGCCGTCTCCTCGGTACAGTATGAGATCAAACCACTCAGACTGGGCTGGAATGCCCTGATTATGAACATATCCAGGGATAAATATGTCATTGGTTGAGGTACATATTTCTGTTTTTGGTATGGTATGGTATCTTTCAAGGTGAGACCTTTGGGAGGAGTATAAACACTATATCTATAGTGTATCTATAGTATATAGTGTATAATGTGTATATCTCTGAAGTTTGTTGTGTTTTCCTTGTATGCACACACATACTTGGCCAATAAAACTGATTCTGATTCTGAGGAGCTCTACTAATCCCCTCTATTGCTGAAGTCGATACCTCAAGCCAATATTGGGTCAGTTGGTCAAATACTGTAATCTGGCCGTAGGGTATAAAAAGTTATGTGTTATGCTTATGTATTCCTACAGACTCTGTGTAGTGGTCAGGTGTGCTTAAACTGGGCGGCAGATTATTGAAACAGTTTGTGTCTGAGCCATGGGCTCCATGGGATAACACTGATGGTCACTTCTGAGAGCTCCTTGGTCCCAACAGACATTCTACAGAATATTCTCACACACATCAAACTCACCCTCTCACCGAATCCTCCACGGATTCCAGTTGGACCTGGAAGGCCAGGGTCCCCCATAGCTCCCTTGACTCCCTATTGGGATATGACATAGACGAGGCGACGTCATATAACGAGAGCTGATAATTGGCATTGGAGTTAAATCTGATGACATCATGCAACTGACCTGGAAGCCCTTGACTCCCTGAGCTCCAATGTTGCCCACTAGTCCAATTCCACCCTGTTGGAGAGGAGACAGCATCATGTCAGTAGAGAATACAATAGTAATAAAGAAGAGAATACAATAGTAAGAAGAGAATACAGAGGAGAATACAATAGTAATACAAAAGGCAAGATGACAACTTGGCATTTAGTAGATCCTCCTTCACTTTTTTGATAAATCCCCACCCCTTCAGCAAACACTTCATAAGAGAGTTAAATATTATTATTTTTGATTGTATCTCTTGTCGTGTTGGGCATAGTCGCTGTGTGCTGCATGATTCATGAGGTGGTGCATTCTGTGATATATTAATATATTATTGCGTTAATTCCTATTCCAATGAGGAATTCTTTGAAGGTGAATCTCCGCCGGGCATGAATGAGGAAATTCCACCTGGTTTTAGAGCTGCTGCTGTATCCTTTCTTCCTCTCTGCAGGGTTCTGATGTGGAACTGAAAAACAAAGACCCTTCTGTCTATGAAGCCCTCCTTTCATAAATACCTGTTCTCACCACTAGCCTGCCTTACCACCAACTCCACCTCAGTAAGCGACTGGATCAGCAGCCATAATCTTGTAACTCATTCTCTGACCCTTCCTTTTGTCTGCATCTCCACATCTCTACATTTTGTCATGAGTCCTCTAGTCTAGTATGCATATTATTACGTCTTACTAAAGATTATCCTGGGAGTGTATATGAACATATGAATGTGTTATATTGCTATGCAACAGTCCTCATTAATCATGAACCATTGTGTTGTAATAAGGTGTGCACTTTCCATCCAGATCCTTCTCCAATCATTATGTATTCAATTATTCATGAAGTTTAAACATACACCTTGGATATTCCACTTGCAAATATCTTTATAAATTCAACATTAATAATCTACCGACTTTAATTTGACTGCTTGGAAAGAGCAGCCTTTGCTGCAATTACAGTAAAATTGAGTCAAATTAGTTAAAGTTTTGGCCACTGATCCTGTCATATCCATTCCTTTAGCTCTGTTTCCTTCCTTTGTGTCCCTCCCTTGTGCCAGACCCATAATTAGATAATGTGGTAATATCTGTCAATCAGATAAACTGAATAGTTGGTTAGCTGTGTCCTCAAGATGAGTAATTTTAACAGATGCAAATACGCTTAAGTTCTGTAACAGCTACAATGTTCTTGCATTTTTATGTACTGGAAGTGCAATAATTCTTTGTCGACAACAGAATGGCAAACTATTCCTCCATGGTACAACTGTGAAATGCAGAAAATGATCCATCCACCCATTGCCAGGCAGTTATATGGACAGGCAGCGATGTTGTATGTATGCTGTGTCAAATTACAACCATGACAACTTACTGCTACTCCTCTGGGTCCTGCCATTCCCCTCTCTCCTGGGATACCAATGTCACCCTGTGGGAGGAGTCAAAGGAAGGGGTAGACAGGTGAACAGAGGTCATATATTGGACAACAACACTGTAACCCCATGCTGAGTTAATTCATACACAAAGAGACTGCAACCCAGTAGATCCCCAGAAACCCATCAGATACATACAGGAATACCTGGCTCTCCAGATGGTCCTGTCTCTCCCATCTTTCCTGGATCACCCTGGAGAAAGAGAAAGGAGAATCAGAATCCACAGTACTCGATCGCAGACATCTTGATCGTCAACAACAGGTGATTATAATCAACTAGCAGGTGATTATTTGATTGACTTTTCATTGCAACATAATACTCACAACTCCTCCTTTAGACCCCTTTGCACCAGCCTTTCCTTGTAGACCCTGAAATATGAAAACACAACCATTACCCTCACTGGAGAAATACTGCCAGAATGTAGTTGAGCTTTTAGAATGGAAAAGTATGGCAGTCATACTGAGGTGCGTAACAGTTCAGAGAGACAAGATAAAAGTGTGTTAGAACATTTCCCAGTTAACACTTGTCGGCCAATAACAAAGGATCCCCACGCTTTAAGCAGTACAACTTCTACAAACACGCCCGATACAAGACACTAGAGTGAATACAGACACTAGAACACGTTCACTGTGAGTGGGAGACCCACTCTGGAATACTCACAGGGAGGCCGTTGGGTCCTTTCTCTCCTGGCACGCCAGGCCGTCCAGCATCACCCTAGCAACACGGAGCACACTGTCACTGTGACATCAGTCACGCTCTCGCCGTGGACTCACGACTAACATCAGCAAAGAGCATGCTGGGAGAAAATGTTCCACTTACCTTCTCACCGTCCAGTCCTTGTGTACCATCTTTGCCATCTCTTCCCGGAATACCCTGTGGGAGATATCAAAAAATGATCCTCGTCGTGGATCAGAGAGATGATATCTATATTTTAGTTTAAGTGGGATATTTTCAGAAAGGCACTTACTGGCTCCCCCTTGGGTCCTGATCCGCCAGGAGCTCCTTTAGGACCAATTTTACCCTGTTGAGAACAGACAGCGAGTTGGTGACGTTACTGACATGGACCAGGTTGAGGTGCATTGCTGTGTCCCAACGGCTTAGAAATACCTGTGATTATAATGCTCAAAAATGAAAATGTACTGTAAATATGACCATGTTGGATTGGTCATTCACTCACAATGTCTCCTTTGGGTCCATTGAAACCCCGTGGTCCTTTCTCCCCAGCATCACCCTGGAAGCATCAGATAAGACACACACAGCTATTCATTGATGGGACCAGTGGTCTATACTACTACATATTGCCTGCTACCAAAGAACTGCTTATTCAAAGATTTTTCAAACATGGAGAGACTCACTGTCTTTCCGATGATGCCAGCAATACCGGGTTTGCCTCTGAAACCAGGCAAGCCCTAGAAAGAGATAAGAGATACAGAGATAAACTGTCAGAGCAAGTCAATGAGCAAAAAAAAAAAAAAAAAAAAAAA
>OMKL01049094.1:0-10229 GCA_900302295.1 Parasudis fraserbrunneri
GATTCCTCAGAAAACAATCCCATAAGAACCCTGTCCCATCATGTAAGCCTTTGCTTTCATTTCAAACGAACATGATCTAGAGTGTTTCAGTCTAAAGTCTGAAGCCTAAAAAACATTTTCCATTTTTAGGCTTCATTAAAGAAATTTAACACAGGATTAAATAAACATTTGCAGATTATTAGTCCCCGTTAGTGAAACTGCAGATGACCCCCTTACAGCTAATGGTGTGGGAGAGAGCATCAAGTCTCTTTGATTGTATTGGATGCGTGCCAAACATGACAGTGAACTTCCCTACATGGGAACTATTTACAGACCCACACAAACAGGAAATAGAAGGGACTTCGTGGGCTCACTGCTACTCAACATGTTCAATCCAGGTCATAATACAATGTTAATGTTATTAAACCATAGGTTCTGACGTATTTATACCTCCAAAATACAATTTGACTAGTTTGAAGAATTGAACTTGAGACTCCACTATTTTGAGAACATTTGGATAATAATGTGTAAACCACAATGGGTCAAGCTAGTGAAAGACCGTATAACTTTTGGGGAACTACTGTTAGCCTGGGATTAAAGACAGAGTACATCCTATCAACGATGTGTTAGCAAAGGTGGAAATTGTAAACATTAGAAAACCGAGAGTTTCACCACACAGCACATTGTGTTAAGAAGTCACAGGACTAAAGTTATCTTGAAAATGAATGTAACCAGGCAACACCATGTGTTGTCCTCCAAATGGAAAATAAACCGGGAACATTGTGAACTCAGGTGGAGAACCCTGCCCTGTCAGCCGTTTCACTAATACGATCCAAGTGTGTCTTCAGTCAACAGCTGGCCTACCACCAACATCCTCTCTAGCCCACGGTTTCTTAAACTTTTCGAGTCAAGGACCCAAATTAGATTTGTTGTTTCTCATTGTGGCACCACGAGTAATTTAAACATATCATAAACATATTACTACTGCTGTCACGTGGGGACCCACCAAAAGAAATCCCGTGACCTATTTTGGGTCCTGACCCATAGTTTAAGAAACCAGGCTTTAGGCCTCATTATCTCCACCCACATCTAGTTCAGTGACCTGACACATCACCGGTGAGAGGCCCCTGAAGATGACACTCATCCTCCTAGAGTCACATCTTCCAATGTTACTGACTGCACAACCACTTAAGAGGCAGTGATTTAGTTGGTCCAAGGACCTTCCAAGGTCCTCTCCATGAAAACTTCACTTGGCCGCTTTCTCCAGGTTACCAGGGGACATGGGGTGTGTGTTGGTCTTATTACATGGGTTACTCCACAGTATTCCCATGTGCCCTGTGCTGATCTGTGCATAAGGGGGTGTGCATACACACACGCACACAGCATATCTTACTGTTGGCTTTATGAATGGGGAAATCCAGGATTATACGGGTAGTGAAAAAAAAAAAAAACACCCTCTTTGCCAGCGAACTATAAGAACAGAGACGGCGCTTTGTGTGATGTGTGACCACACAGTGCCCCCGGCTCCAGCGCAGTGAGAAACGGGGGAGAGGAGCAGTGCCAGGCGGAAGAGAGCAACCTTAAGGGTGACTGATCTAACACACACTGACATCGTCCTCTGGGTGACACGGCAGCCACCGGGGGGCCTCCTACTGTTTACAGGTGCAGCAGCAGACTGCCTCTTGATCTCTCCGCCCCACGGCACCGCGTGCACACACAGAGCTCTTTCGCTGAACGGTACAGACATATAGTGTAGGTCTGCATACGCGCATTAGTCCAGCCCCGGTCGAACAGACCCGGTCTATTTTTATCTTTCCTCACAGTAGGCATTAGTGGTGCAGTGTGAACCACACAAATCACATCCTTCCCTTCAATAACAATCTATTTTCGTTTGCTTTTCGTTTCCCCCTCAGCTCGTCCTGCAGTTGAACGTCAGGTGAACGTCTTACTGGCTACACAGTCTGAATCTGAAACGGGAAACAACTCTGGATGAGTCATGGAGCAGCTCCAAAACCCAGGTGGTGAATTTGTGGATGACATGCATATTTGATGTGAATTCCCTGAAGTGGGCTGCATGCTGCCTCCCTGCCTCTCTGTGCAGCTGACCTCTCCAGCTGGCCTGAGAAAGCTCACTGCTGCAGTCGGCCCCTTTATTAGACGGACATTAGCCACTGACACTCTACCCCCTGACAACTGTGTGTGCGTGTATGTGTATGTGTGTGTGTGTGTGTGTGTGTGTGTGTGTGTGTCTGTGTGTACAGTATGTCTGCCCGATGCATCTGTGTGCATGCATGCATGCACCATTAATACGTGCATGTGCATGTGCGTGTGCATGTGCGTGTGAGGGGGGTGGGGTTATTAGGGCTGGTGATAAACAGGGCATTCAGACATTGTAATCAACAGGACATAGATCACAGACAGACAGACAGACAGACATACCCTCTGGTGTCTCTCCTCTAGCCTGTGCATGTGTTTGGATTTATCGACTGCATCCGTTCAACACACTCAACCTGACTTCATTTCTCTATTAAGTTATTTCTGTCCTTGATCCTGTTTTTTTTTCTCTCCCACTCACACGCGGTTCAGGAATAGACACAGTCCATCCATTTAGAGTTGGCCTAATCACTGTTTGGACAACTACAGCTACTAATCCTCTGAACTCTCCTCCCACTGTCCTGCTTTCTCCCGTCTCGAGAGTCGTGTCTGTAGAGTTGACACGACAATGAATTCATTCATTCATTCCGCTGGGCACACCACGACACAAATATCATCATAAGGATGTTCTAAATCAATGTTAGAATTGCAGTGGGTGTGACCTGTTACACACTTGAATACCCATGTATTCAAGAGCGACCCGGAGTTATGCAACAGTGTGTCAGTCGCGGATATCCCATGCAGCTTATCTGGTAGTGTGAGTCTGAGGTTGACAGAGAGGCAGGCAGGCGATGATGGCTGCCACAGGGGTGTGGCTGAGCTGCTCCAACCACTGCTGAAAAACTATCATTCATTAGCTGTTCACTCTCTGCAAAGCCACCTTTTGCTTTTTCCATATACAGTAGCATAGTGTGAATTCAAATCGTAGTCTCTCTCTCTCTCTCTCTCTCTCTCTCTCACATATCATCATTTTTGTGTTGTATAACTGTGAACAGCAACAGCAGTAGAAAGGGGTGCAGATGCAGTGAGCATGCTCAGTTGGAGGCCTGCAAGGACTGCATCATGACACACATGCGAGTGTGCACAAACGTGTGCCTGTGTGTGTGTGTGTGTGTGTGTGTGTGTGTGTGTGTGCGCGCATGTAGTGTGTGTGGGTGTGTGCATATGTGCACATGCTTTTGTGACAGATTTTAAGTCACATAGTATATGATTTTGAGATTAGTACAAGCTAGTCCGGGTCCCATCGATGAGAAATGATTCGCTTTGGATCCCTGGCTGTGCTGTCCACATGATGTCCAGAGGGCTTTGGATGACAGGACATCAGGCCACCACCGCTTTGGGTATGACAGCAGCCTGACAGACAACCTACTGGAGTAACCAACCAGGCAGAAAGCCCTTTCAGAAACCCTCTTTTCACCATGGAGACAGGCTAAGGAATATAGGCTACGAATAGATCAATGTTTCAAGATAGCTGTATAATGGTGGGTCTAGCCCTTCAGTGACCAGGACCAACAAACAAATGGAGATAACCATGCTATATCCAATCCTACCAATTTCTCAGTCCAGTAGGCTAAGATAATGGAAAGACAATGACCTAGTTATTGTCTAATAGGCCTATATGAAATCTTCCCTTCATTATAGCTATAGTTGAGAAACATGGAAGGAAATACGAGTCGCTGCTCCCATCCCTTCCCCTCGTCCCCCTCCCTTTTCTCCTCTTTCCATTAGACTGCTATCCGTAGCAACTCGCCATGATTTCAGCCGGCTCTGGGCAATAATCCAGGGAGGGTTTGCCCCTGCCCATGGTGACACATTTAATGTGCCCTTAAATGCTTGCCTGTGCACCTCTATAAATAAAATAAAAAATCGAACCACATTTTCCAAAGTGGACATAGGCCATAGAGAGAGGGGAAAAAATCCAATCCAGCATTGTGTAGCGGATGGGCGGATGCGGGGAAGCATTTGCTCCACCAGTTGGCGTGCAGTGATACCCGGCTAGACAGACCGTCGAACAAAGAACATTGTCGTGAAAATGTTATAACGCGAGCCTAACCTCAGCTGCCTCTTGAGTTCTACACATCAAAAGATCTTTTGAGAAACATTAGTTCTCAGTGCCTGCGATACAAACAACTATTCAAATGTGAATGCAAGACCATTAGAATCAACCCTACAAGGGGGGCACTTGTCGCGAAAGATGCTCTAAAAAATCACGCGTGAAACCTTCCCACCAGCTCCATCATGCTGCGAGAATGTTATCTATCTAGACCAAAGATGCCTGTTCAACATCTCATTTTGAATAAACAAATCCGTAGTCTGTCGTTAGGCACATATTAAGGCGATGTTGCTATGATATGTGCATAATTCATTTAGCTGCAGCCCATGCAAACAGGTCCTTCACCTCTCCGTTTGCCCGAGAGCGCAATGAACTAATTGGACCACGCCGGGGTCCAGTAAAATCCTCTGTCACCAGCGTTTCTACGAGCAACGTGCATGATTTCCGTTTGCTTTTAATTCTATTTCAATGAAATAAGACATCCTAACTCACTGTAATTCGGGGAATGTTCTTCTTGCCCTGATAGCCGGACATCTTCACTGTTCTATCTTGCTGCGCTGTGGACCGCTATCAATGGAATGGGATGTTCTGATTATTGCGGTTCGCCGGGTGGAAAAGGCCGGTTGAGAATGAAGGTTAGAGGAAAATATCAGCCACAGAGGTCAAATTCCGAATGTATCCTTAAATCAAGAGGGAGGCCACAATTTGAAGAATCGAGATTCTCAACTCCAAATCACGTCCGAGCCTCCCGTTTTCCGCCGATGCACCAAACCCACCCAGACGGACTCTCAGACAAGGGAGGGAGGGACAGATAGGCCTACTCTACATAAAACTCAAAGTGCATGCGCAGAGCCCCGCCCTACTCCACTGACAAGTCAACCTCAGCCACTAATGCTATCAATTGCTCTGGCTGGATTAGGGAGGAGAGGGAGTAGGCTACAGAAGCCTCCACAATGCCCATCTTCAAAATAGAAGAACTTAATGCAAACTTAATAAATATGAGTGGGTCCATATATGGGCTGTTCCAAATACTATGATGGCGCTCCTTTGGCCTCTTTTCGTTTGAGACAAAATAAAAAATAACAATAACTAACTAAATAAATAAATAAATAAATAAATAAATAAATAAATAAATAAATAAATAAATAAATAAATAAATAAATAAATATTACATTAATAAATGAAAGACAGTGCTTGCATCTGGGAGACTGAAGTTTAATTGTCAACAGTGATAGGCTATACCATTAGGCCTAAATCTAAATATCCTCCTCAGATAATTTGAGACAATTCCAGGAATACCTGTAGGGAACCTGCAGGTCTGAGCTTCATAAGAATGCCAGCACAATGCACAAGCAACCGTTCATACAGGCACAAATGGATGGGAAGCAGCGGGTCTAGAGGCTTTTGACAGATTTTCTTGCAAGTCACTGCAGCAGCCTCTTATCGATCAGCTGCTCACCCTTAGCCACACACATTATGCACAGAGCAGGACACAGGTCTTGATGCAGTATCATGTACATGTTGTGTGTGTGTGTGTGTGTGTGTGTGTGTGTGTGTGTGTGTGTGTGTGTGTGTGTTTGTTTGTTTGTGTGTGTATGTGTGGTAGGTGGGTGTGGGTGTGGACACATCCGTGGGTGTGAGTGGGCGTGCACGTCTGTGTGTGTGCACATCTGTGTATGTGTGAGTGTAAAAGCAAATTGGCATATAGTAATTCATGCCCAGGGCAGAGGACCGTGCAGTATATTGTCTATTAATGAATGTACGGCAACTTTCATGTCAGCAGCAGAAAATAACAGGAGCCACTCCCTCTGACAGTCCTACATGACAGGCCCTGTGTCTACAACATGGTAATGGCCCATTACATCACAGTGCTTCCTGGGACATGTAGGCAAAACATGTTGTCCAAGATACATTTGCCTGTGATCTGTAACAATCTAAACTCTAGGCCCACTGAGTGAAAGGTAATTTTGTGCAAGTGATTGAAATCAAACAAAAATCTCTAATTTATGCATAGGGTAACATTTCAAAAACGTGAAACATGATTTCAACTGTCTGTGTGTTCATAAAGAAAGAAAGAAAAAAGGAGAGAAAGAAAGAAGAAAAGAAAGAAAGAAAGAAAGAAAGAAAGAAAGAAAGAAAGAAAGAAAGAAAGAAAGAAAGAAGTATGACAAAGCACAAACATTACCCTATCATCCAGATTTTGTAGCGCTTCCTTCCCTGTGCTCTCCCTTATCTCGACCTTCCTTGGTTGGGAGATGTTCGCCTGTGTGTCAATTATCCGCCCGTCATTCTTCCCCTTGCCCGCCGGCAGTGAGTCAAAGTCCAACGTTTTGTTGTCCGCTGAGCCTTCCACTGGACAGAACATGCCACAGAATTTTTGCCGTGGCTTGGGGCTGCCAGAGCCCATGTTCTTGAAGAAGGCTGGGACTTCCCCGGCGGTCGACATGCTTGCAGGCAATGAGGTTCTGATTTTCAGAGGTGCCGCTGCTCGTGATAAGACCCGAACGCTTTGGACAGCCACCGCCTTGTCGGTTTCAAGCGCAGGTGGTCGCAGTATGAACAGACAACAATCTATAAGGCTAATGCTGCATGGATACGCTGGTCCTGAAAGGAAAAATGCACCATAAATCAGTTAAATCGGATAGGGAGAAAGTGATTCATGTCGTTTTCCTATAGTAGCCTACCTACCTTTCCTCTAAATATGAGCACATCGCCTATTTTGAATTGCTGAAAACTGCTTACTCATTAATCCCATAGCATATAGCCAAAAAGCCTTGGCATAAAACGAATGAAATCAATTTAGAGGAAAGAGCTTGTAGATTGATAATATATATATAATTTTTATTTTTATTTTTTTACATTTTTTTAACAAAGCAGATCAAAAGGACCACTACGATGATATTGCCTGATGAGGGATTACCTGTAGCCTATGTAACCCTTCCAGTGACTGGTGGTGCTGGCAGCGCATCAAAGCCGACTTGTCCGGAAATGATGCGTTCACTTTTGTCCATAAATGAAGACTTGTTCTTTACTATGTGGCTCCAACCCATCAGTGTAGTGACATGTGTTATGTTTCAATCAACATTTGCTTGTCATCCGATAATAAGAGTAAGACGATTCCAATTTTACAACAACGCGTTGATGAAAAGCGTAGACAAGTTTGGGGTCAAAAGGCAAACAGCACCTTGGAGAGTTCGTTGTGTCACACCCTGCTCAACAATGAAGGGCGCTGTCCGTTCAGCACCACCCTGTGAGACGTGCCGCGTGCCGGTGCGCTCTGACAATTTCCGATTTCATCCAGCGCTGTCTGTGATCCCTCTGATCCTTCCAGAGGTGGAGAGAGGTGTATTACAGGCAAACTGTTCCTTATCTTTCTCGATCCGCACATATGAACACAGCACATAATGCAATCAAAGCTCATATCTCAAACTGGGCTTTACAAAGTTACACCCTCCCCTTGATACAGTACTTTGTGATGCATTGCAGCCCAAGCTCGTAACACTGTTATAGTAGTCAGCTTTTTTATTTCTTAAATACCTTGCTTTGCACAAAATGAACTAGTATAATATCATAACTGTGCAGGGTGTTATGCATTCTTTTAACCAGCAGTGGTCAGTATAGCTAGTTGATCTGACTTGCAAAATAATTAAATTAAAAGAAAATAAACATTATGGATCCTCATCTGATGCAGGAAGGCATTATAAATACATTAGCAAAATCATTAAGACTATGGACTCAAGACGCAATGGCAATTAATGCAGAATTTAAATGCATACCATAAATTCAAAACAATGACAGATACATTATTATCAATGACAGAGAATGCAGAATGTTTAAAGGTAAAAATATAATTCAGTCCTAAGAGGGTGGTGACATGGATGGTCTCCACTCCATCCCCATGTATGATTGTGGCCTCTCTCTCTCTCTCTCTCTCTCTCTCTCTCCTCAGAAAAAAATCACTGAATATTTTAAGATTGATTTTTTAATTTTGGATCTCTCCCTCTCTCTCTCTCTCTCTCTCTCTCTCACAGTTTTGGGTTTGCCAAACTCTACTTCCATCTCCTTTGATTTTCAGATGTTGATCTCCAGGCAAGTGCAATCAGCTGGCCCATGAACCCTGAAGCAAGGAGAGAAGCACCACATAATTTGCAAACTTGATATGGTCGTTGGTTGGGATGCACACTCCTACAGGCATCTGCGTACACTACAGAATAAAGAGAGTGGACATAACCTTCTGGAGAGCCAGTCTTAATATTTCGTCAATGTTTTCCATTGCTGAGGATCCATGATATCAAGTGGGTATCCACTTTAAGATATGGGAATCTATATGGGACAGCCGAGTGTTTAAAGCAGATGAAAGGTCAGCAAAGAGCAGCCTGGCTGATGCTTTGGACCTTGGACAGAGTCCAGGAGGATGGGTTTGGCCTTAGCAACTCTTCCCCCAGCCCCATGAGGGGTTCAGTTGTCCAGTGGTTGAATTGAAATTATGTTTAATGATAATTTCAACAGCTCTAAAAATCAAAGAGCTTCTATGGGGTACAGGTCGTTCAATATTTGGGGCTTGCTTTTCTTTGGGATGCGTTTTCCATGACTGAGCACCTGCAGGGTATTTGAAATCGTCTATGGAATACAATACCCAGTTCATCTGCACAGTGTTGTAGGGTGCATAGATGGAACTTTTATTTTTTGGCCTTTTGTTTTCAGGCCTTTACTGTATCACATTCTCAAGTGACAGGATGACTATGAGTATCTGGTTTGTTAACTATAATGTGCATTGTTCTTATTCTGGATTACTC
Source organism: Parasudis fraserbrunneri (assembly GCA_900302295.1). Classification (NCBI taxonomy): domain Eukaryota; kingdom Metazoa; phylum Chordata; class Actinopteri; order Aulopiformes; family Chlorophthalmidae; genus Parasudis; species Parasudis fraserbrunneri. The sequence continues at coordinate 8,983 of OMKL01049094.1, forward strand.
CTCTCAAACCATGCGTATAAGTTGTTTAGGACAAAGGCATTAGAGATTACTGCCTCACTGCAGCCCTCAGTGTGGACTGGTTTGGAGTCATTAATAATGTTGCCTGAAGCCAGGCTTTTAATTCCTTGCCAGGCAGATTGGAGATTGTCCAGTTTGAGTTTCTGTTGAACTTTGTAGCAGGCAGCAGAATTCTGCTTTTTATGAACTAATGTGTATGTAAGTAATTCTAACATACTTTGAAGGAGTGGCACTAAAATAATTGCATGGCTAGTATATAGAAACTGAACATGAGCAACACAATAAAAAATTGTAAACTTAAAATTGTAAACATTGACTAGAGTGAGTAAACCTCACGTTGTTTGTATAAGTAAAAGTAACAATAACTGTTGCTGCACGTACATCAGAGTCCAAAATACTCAAATGATGGTGTTTTTATATTCAAACAGCCCAAGGCACCCAGATCCCTCAAACCATTTGGGGAACAAATAAGGTTTTACAGTGGTGGTTGCTTGGCTGGTTTACTTGGTTTTAGTACTCATCCAGGCAATACTAGACATAATGCAGTCTGCTGCACTCTAGTGGCCTATCCTGCAGAGGCCCTCAACGTTAACTCCCAAATTAAAGAGATGTTGGATTTCCTCTCCCTCGAATGAGCTACTACAGTTAGTGTAGCAGCAAATGGGAATAATTGCTCATTATTTTGGGGGTGGCCGGATGGGGTGAGTTTGGATCAACAGGGCCTTCCCAGGATCTTATTTGCATATTTAAGGCAGTTATAATTGGATGTTATTATCTAACAGGAATACAGTTACAGAATAATTTGATGTCACTATAATTTTAACAGAATTCTGTTATGGGAATCATTTGATATCGTAATCATTTTAATAGGAGAGAATTATTCTGAATCACTAAATCATTTTAACAGACGTTGAGTTACAGGATCATTTGATGCCAAACAAGACTACAGTTATAGAATCAATTGTTGTTACTATTTGAATAGGACAGTTACAGAATCATTTAATGTCATTATCATTTGACATGACTATAAGCACAGAATCATTTGACATCATTATCATTTGACACGACTCCAGATACAGAATCATTTGATGTCATTATCATTTGATATTACAGAATCATTTGATGTTATTATCCATGCTTCAGTATAATCATGTAGTTCCACAGTGAAAAGTAATGTTAATAAATGCACCAAAAAAACGGCAACAACAAAGACACACTAATGTAAACAC
>OMKL01049107.1:0-10378 GCA_900302295.1 Parasudis fraserbrunneri
TATAGATTAGCCATGATTATATATATAATATTACAACATAGGAACCATGGAACAGTAGGGCACACTAAGTGTAATGCAATTCAAGCTTTAACACGTTACATTTATTTACAGTACTGAAATTGAAGGCGCTCATCAATAAAATTGATTGGGAGAAATAATGTAAAGTCATAGGATTTGGTCAAATATGGACATGAAGGCAATACTGTCATGACTAAGAAGGGTAAAAATCTATTACTGGGAATCAATATTGATTCCAGAGATGGATCAATACTCATCCCAGGGAGGCACTGACTGTGACACACGGTCGTTTATGGGTAACCTCGTGTGACCTCTGATTGGATGCAAAAAGACTCCTGGGAAGCTTCCTATGAGAACCAAAATAGATCCACTTTGAACACTTTTAAAGCCCCAGTGCGGTATTTTTTTTTTTTTGTACCATATTGTGTGGGGTATATTCACATACACATGTCAGAATATAGGCCTGTTTTACTCCAGAGTTTATGAACATTGGCAATTACCTTTTAAGACCATAAAATACAGTAATTACATTTATAAACTGAAATCTACCTGTCGTCTAGTGTTAGTATCAGTAGCTCAGTGAATTTACTGGAGAATAAAAACATGTTCCTGTTCTGCTTTGATGTCCGGGCTATCCTTTTGTTTACATTTGTATCACTGATTGGGCCTTTAAGCCCAAATAAATTAGATTTATATCAAAGTGAACACACAATGGATATACAACTTCCTTATTGAGAGGCAATAGTATGTCCACGTCCATGGAGGACAGTCATCTGTCATCAGCACTCAGACTGGGGGGGGGGATACCACAAGGTTGTGTCCTCTCACCTTTGCTTTTCATATTGTATACTAATGACTGTGTTAGTCATCAGGATAATTGTACAATCACAACATTGCAGATGATGTAGCTCAGATAGGCCTTTCAACCGATGATAAGACCAGTTATAGAGCAGAGATTAACCACTTCTACGACTGGTGTTCAAATAACTCATTGTTTTTTTTTTTTTAAACACAAAGAAAACGTAAAGAAATGATAATTCATTTTAGAAGAAACTCCTCTCTGTCCCTGGTAATTATGAACGACATAACCATTGAAAGTGTACAGGAGTGCACGTACCTGGGCACTATCATTGATAGCAAACTGACATGGATGCTAACACCAATGCTAGGTTTGCAAAGGCTCAATGACGTCTCTACTTTTTAAGGAAACATATACGTTTTAATGTGGACAGATCTATGCTGAAACTGTTTTACAAGATCTTCATTCAGAGTACTGACCTTTTGCATTCAGTGTTGGGGGGGAGCATTGTCTGTACTATACAAGAACAAACTGGACAGGGTTGGTAAACGGTGGCAAGATAATGGGAGAACCAATGTGCAGTATTACTTACATGATGTATTTAGATCATAAGATCATAGCAGATCCACTGAGCCGAAAAAAATCAGCATAATAAAAAAAAAAATCCATATAAAGATAGACCACTCTATGGTCTAAATGTGCACTGTTACCTTCAGGGTGATAGCATGCCCAGGATGTAGACTACCAGAAGGTATAGCATGCCCAGGATGTAGACTAACAGAAGGTATAGCATGCCCAGGATGTGGGCTAAAAGAGGCATCCCATCCTTTGTCCCATGCAGCATTCAGCTGCCTAACAAGCTCTGAATATTATGATCTGAATTTCAGCATTTACTCGCACTCTACATTCTTTATTAATTTCTTAAGGTGATGCTTAACATTTTTTATTATGCTGATTTTTTTGTGATGTATTTATGATGCTTATGTGTTGTTATATTGTGTGCTGTCATGTATGTACTGTATGATGTTAATGTTGTTTTTTTTCTTTTTTTTTTATATTGTTTTTGTGCTCATTGTGAAAGTTCCCCCTGGGGGAAATAAAGGTTTCATTCATTCATTCATTCATTCATTCATTCATTCATTCAAGTGTATTCTATATGGATATACACTCAGAGCCCATTAGTTTGAGAAGGAGTGTTCTCTTCAACATGAATAACAATATCTCATAGATTCATTCAGTATGTCATTTGGTATGAATTTCATGATCAAAATTGTTGATTTTCTGGAGGAAGAAAATGTTTTCCTGCTTTGATTGCAGTCGCATTTTAACTTCAAGGCAACGTAGTGTTAATCGCTTGCAAATGAGTAACACTAAGTGGTTGGTTATACTTTAGCTAGAGCTAATTACATCACCTTTCACCTGCAGGGATATCTGCCAACTCAGCCTGGGGCTTATAGTCAAGCTCCATGTATGTGCAGTCGCATACATTATTGCAAGTTGAGATAATGCTGTTTGAGTTGAGTTGACTTAACTCTACCTCTTTTCAAGTCACCGGCGTTTGGGGGAAACCTCTGTGGGGAGTTTCAGGAGACCTAATTACCTGGTTTTGGCAGGCGGCTTGATCCTTTGTTATTGTGGTTCTTCAAATGAAGTGAGTGGGAGAGATAAAACGACAGAGGGGATTAAAATTCTCTACATGCACCCTCATTTCAGGAAACATGTCAAGTCTATTACCGCTGAATACTGAGGGCTCCTCAAATCTGAGCGAATTTACATATGCAAATGTATGAACTTCAGCGAACAGTGAAAGGGGACCTAAACTTCCCTAATGAGTTAGCACATGAATCATAGCTCAAAGGAGATAAGATATTAAAGTTTTGTTGTCCTACCCCTCGCATAATTTGGAGAGCACATCATTTCTATCTAACACGATAAGAGTTTAATCTTGTATTCCGTTTGATCTCAAAGGAAAGATTAGCCTAGCAAGCTAGTTCTCCCTCACAGCAAGTTCTAGTAAGGAAGAACAATGGGATTTATAATTTCTTTCAATCATATTTGTTCCCAGCCAGTGTGGGTGTGTGACTAATAGCCTGAAAAATAATTAGAATTCAAACAGTTAGTGTCCACTGTGCTCAGAAGCGTGGGAGAGTGACACAAAGAAGCAATATTAATATAAATGACCCAAACATTGCTGCGTTTTAAAAAGGGGACCGCCCCAACCACAACATAATCAACCTCCTCATGGCCGACTTTGAGTCGCGGGCGACAACAAAGTAGCTACCCTGACTCTTTCAAGGCCAGAGGATGTGAAACTACTCTGCAAAGTACAGTTGATCTCCACGTTTGTCTTGCCAGCTACTTCCATCAGCAGACATGAGAGCCCCGAAAATGAATGGAGTGGGACATCAAATTGCTTGTGCCGGTAAAAGTGCATGAGGCTTACGTGATTGAGTAACAGCTTGGCGATGTTTAGGGCCTTAGAAACGTTTTGACCTTTTAAACTCAGAATGTCACTCAGCTGATCATTTTTTTAAAAGGGACTTTTTAAAATATTTTGGGCACATATTGATGAAATTTTTCATCATTTGTTGACGATGTGCAAACAGCGAGGGTAAGGTAGGCTTGCAATTTGGCTAGTTTTGACATCAAAATGAGAACATATTTTATTTACATTATTGAAATTGACATTCCTGATATTTAAGCAGTTGCGCACATATGACAGTTTGGTCAATGACGCGACGATGACGTGGTGTTGATTTTCAGTGAGGCCATCGCCTTCCATTACTCTCCCCCCATGAGTGGCCTCTTCTTTCCTTAGCCCTCTTTGGCATCGCTATCAGTTGTTCCATCCAACCAGAACAATGATGATTAGTGGGTGGTATGTTCAAATGTAATGATGGGTATGGTGGGCGCTTAATCGCTGTTTTCTCCCACAATTTTCCCCCTAAAACATACTGTTAATAGGGGGATGCATTTAATTTGAGCTAACAAGGGGTACGCCATCATGTCTTTCATCCGCCCTCAAATAGCACCCCTGATAATCCCACTTATTGAGGTGACCCAAACAGCATATCCATTAAATTGTTTTTCTTTTGTTTTGCGGATCAGCAGCGGCAGTGTGTGGGCTGATTTCCACATGTATGAGAGCACAGGAGTAGAATAGAATAACATGTATTTATTACCAAGTAAATTCTTACATATACTAGTATTTTGTCCTCTGCATTTAACCCATCCTAACAATTTACGAACAGTGGGCAGCCACAGGCTCACAGGGAGCAGTGGGGGGTTAAGTACCTTGCTCAAGGGCACTTTAACTGTGGGAGTTGAGGGAAAGGAGAGCGTTATTCATTCAAGTCCCCACCCAGGTTTTTCCTGCCGGTCCGAGGAATCAAACCGACAACCTTCCGGTCACAAGTCTGCTTCTCCAACCTTTAGACTACCGCTGATGAGCCATAGGAGACCTGATGAGGTCCCACAACATGCTGGAGATGGAACAGCACCTCCTGCCGCAGTAGAGGAAGATTCATTTTAAAAGAAAGAGATAAAGAAGAGTCCAGGACGACATTCTAATAAAATTTTGTATTGCCAGATGGACGTTTCCGGCAAGATACTTTTCTTCTTCTTCAATAAAAGGTCAAACTGGAATGCAGTCCTCGACTCGTGTTTATTATTTACTACATTGAATATTTAGCACCCAGCCTGGAATGTATTGTACTAACAAAGCCATTTTAATGGGCCATGATTAACAAAGCACAGTGGTTCCAATATCAGATTTGGAAATCCATTGGATTGTCACTCAACCTATACCATGCTACGCTAGCTACATATCACAGCTGGTAAAATTAACTTGTCCCCTCCCCATCTACAGTGTTACATAAACAGCCGGGGACCAGCAAGAGGAAAAGTCATTTTTATGGTGAGACACCGACGTTCACACAGGCACACTTGCCCTGGGCTCTGTCTTTGTTTGAATAGGATACTCCACCATCTGGCATCACCCTCTCTCCTTCATCACACTCTCTATGTGTGGTTTATTTTCACAAGACCAGACACAACCACACTGACATATTTCCAGCGACTACCCGTTGTGTTGTATCATAGTATTTTAGCTAATGTTAGCTCATTTTCATTTACCTATCTCCTCATATTCTTTCATTTTATGTGGTATACCCCGGATACCTGTATATATCAACTATAAAATTGATATCATCCAACCTTACTGTGGTACTGCTGCTGACACCAGAGGACGTCTTCTGAAAGCAGTTTGAAAGCAGCCTTTGGGAAACTGCAGTACTTTAATGCCAGGGCACCCCGCTGATACGTCTGCAACAATTCTCTGAGCATCGCACACAGTGTGTGCCTATGATGTAGCATGATGTAGCTTGTACTTTGAACACGGTGACTGTTGTAGAACATGCATGTTGTTTTTTTAACCCTTAAAGGTAGAATATGTAATGTCGTCAAACAGCGACCTCTAGGCAAAAGATGACAACATGGTACTGTGCTTTGTTTACAGTTTTTGTTTTTTGTCTGTGGATTGGATTTCAGTGGGCATAGGGGAAGGGTTGCTACCGCTGGCCACACCTCAGGCACCACCAAGAGCGATCTGGAGAAATTCACAGTATAATAATTTTCTAAACTCCAACCCACATGTCAGGCCAAAACAAAAAAGTAAACAAAGCGCAATACCAAGTGGGGCTCTTTTGCCTAGTGGTCTCTGTTTGACAACATTACAGATTATACCTTTAAGTATCAAAAGTAAAAATGCAGATTCTATGTGAGGTTTTTGTATTTCAGCACTTGTTCAGTCCTCCAAAGGTTGTGCTGCGTTGTTTGTGGTCTGCTTATGTTTGCTCATATTGGTTCCTCTTGTAGTTGGTTGGCTCATACAATTCAATAAAGTTTTACATGTTTTGTGCGAAACTATTTTTTACCAATGGAATTTGTAACTGCAGAGCAAAATAATATTTTATTTGAACCATCTTTGTTACCATTAAATGTTTTCAAAGTAGATTTGAGAAGACAAAGAGGAAGAAGATGCCCAGTTGAAGGAAAGTTTGCCTAAACTGACTAGTGCACTCAGTGGAATGCATATCTCAGCCCGTGGTGCCAGGGGGTATGTGGGTGGCAAGCAGGAACTGCAGGGCATGTGTCCAGCGTGTATGCATGAGTAGTGGAATGAAGGGGAGATAATATGCAGAGCACGTTATCATGGTGTAATTAGAGTAGACAGGTTATATGGAGACAAATCTTCTGACACAATGTCCATATAAAGCAGATTTATGTGTTTATTGCTTTGTTTGCTGTGTTTGAAAAAGATGGTGGTAGGCAGTTGTATGAAGCTAAACACAATTAAAATTGCAGATTGTCTTTGGCCTGGGCGGAAATAATGAGTGAGATGATGCAATCAATATACACAGGGATCCTGGGGCTCTCAAGACCTTTGGTGGTCTGGGGCCCCTGATGGTCCAGGGCCCTGGGACATTTGCCCAGTATGTCCAGTCAGTAGTCTTCCAAGCCACAATCTTTGAATGCTCCAGAGACTAATTCAGCCCATTTAAATTTGGGAAGAGTTGGAAGTGGGGACATGACCGGATATCCGCCTTATTTATGACTCACTTTCTTTTTCACTGGAATTGAAAATATCTTTTCAAATTTCAATTTATGCTTCTAGTAGGAGTTATTTAAGTGACTGCACAAGGGATACGGAAGTGGGGAAATGACCGGATATCCACCTCATTTACTACCCCCTTTCAGAGCTGCTGAATTACAGATGGGTAGGCGGAAGCATTTGCAAATTGCGTGAGCCACCTCGTCTGTCTTGAGAGACTACCCAGTTGGTAATCCAGGCATGCTTTTAAACAACAGGAGTCTGTAATGGGAGTCTGGAGGCAGTAATTGCAACCCTCTGGAGTAGAGTCCAATTTTTGAGTTCTGTGTGGAATCATATCAGATTTGGCCCATTTTCTCTGCTTTTTTGTGTTGTTCCAATTTGTAATTGTAAAAATTTTCTGGGAGATGTGGTGCATTATTTGACAGAAGTGCAGGGGTGCCAATATTTTTGTATGACTGTATATATAGATGTATATAGCTATAAAGTCATACAAAAATATTGGCACCCCTGCCAATATATTTGTATACACTAATGGTCACTGGTGGTGCAATAGAAATGCATTAAAAGGTTAAAATCAATAAGGAGACACTTCTTGGAGGGAGTCCAACATTCGACCGCATCTCTTGGCTTGAGTCACTCTCTCTCACACAAAAATCATAAGCAAACAGGCAATCAAAACAGAAAACCAAGGTCATGACCTGCAAATAGTATACTGGGCTGGCTCAGTGAGTGGAGTGCTTAGTCCCACACTCTGCTGAGTTGGCAAAGAAGTACTCTCTACCTCTGCACAGTGGTGGAAGGAACATGATTAAAAACCCAATCCTACCATCAATACAGTATACATTCTTAAAATTACTGCCTGATGCCGCATTATATGGTGGAGTTTCTCAGTCTATTTGATCTTGCTTTTAACAATGACAGCTGATTGTTTTTGCAAAGAAACTGGCCAGTCCTTTTTCCCTTATACTTGCAGGGAGGAGGTTGTGGAGATGATGGTTAGGCTGGTGCATGTCCTTGATCAGCCTAACAGTAGCCTGTTGTCTTCGTGTCTGTAGATCAGGAAGATGCAAATGGATGCCCTTGAACCTAGTTATTATTTTGACAGCCCTTTCCTGAACCCTGTCCATGGTGGCTTCTTCTTTCTCCATACAGCCCCCTGTTACAGATATCAACTAGAGGAGGGCACTCAGCGGAGTGCATATCTCCGCCCGCATGTAATTAGAGTAGATAGGCTATATGGAGACTAATCTTCTAACACAATGTCCATATGAAGTAGATAGTGTTAATTGCTGTGGAAAACATGGTGGTAGGCAGTTGTCTGGAGCTGAACACAATTAAAACAATGCAGATTGTCTCAAATGTCATGATTATATTGTCATTTGAGATATTTCCCCAATATGATACACTAACAAAGGATTAAATCTGACAGGCAGCAATGACATCACTTGTCAAACATATGTAGGCCTACATGTATTTATATGAATCGGTACAAGAGCTGGCAAGACAGACTAAATAAGAACAGCAAAAATAATTAGGACAATAATGATAAGCCCGTGTATGTTATGATTTGGGGGTGATATCAATGCCTATGACTGATGCAATAAGAAAATTGCCTTGTTGATGTGCAATAAGATCTGCTCTTTTCTCCTCAGTAGGCTATAGCGAAATTAATATAAATGCCTGTAGTGCAGCATTGTGGAGGATAGGATATTGGACAGTTTTCTAGAGAGTTAGGGCAGCACACAGAATAAAAACAGCTGGAGTTTGAATGACTGGAGATAAATGTTCATGTAGGCTGGGGCATGTCGAGACGTCACATAATGTACAGGTAAGCCTGTATGTGTTCGCCTATATAGCCTATAATGGCACTAGCAGATTAATCAATTGGGGGGCGACAGTGGCTAGGAGGTAGAGCCGTCGTCTGGTGATCTGAAGGTTCCCGGTTCGATTCCCGGCTCCTCCTGGCTCCTCGTATAATACCTCCATGGTCAAATGTCCTGGGGGATGAAATTGGTGATGCAGCTTGAAGGTGCACATCAAGGGCCGGGCAAAACTTGGGGATTGGGGAGCCGGTAAATAGCAAACCGTACTTTGGTTGCCAAAGCTAGAATTCGGTAAATTGGTTTATATTAATTTCATCCTGCCATAGTAGTATTAGGTTCACTAGTATACGTCTACTACGCCCACAAATACCAACTTTTGGCTTCAAATCACTGCCTTAAAAACAAGCGGAGTCATCACAGTCACTTTGTCCATTCATTTGTTTTTTTAAAGTCTATAGTTGTGGCTGTGTGCCACGAACCTGTGTAGTAGGATAGTGCCCTCTTGTGGTCAAAAAGTGTAACTATATCTATATCACTGGACAAATGTATTCAAATAAAATAGTTGTTGTTGCCTGATTAGCAAAACAATGTGCCACTTCAAACCCTTGGCTGCTGCCAGCCTATGTGCGACGTTTCACAAGATAAGCCTTGTGAAATAAGCCTTGGCCTTGGGGGCGGAGATAACCAGGTCTTGGGCAGGGGGCCCATCTCTTGCCATCACAGTAACGAAATGCAAACGCTTGGAGGCTTTTTTCACAGCCTCCTCAATGTGAATGTCCCCACTAAGCTGATTGTCCTGGTGGAAACCCAGGTATTTTGTATTTGTTACAACAGGAACATCCTGTCCACTGAGGATTAGAGGGGGTAGTCGGGGAGGGTAATAACAATAACAACAACAACAATAATAATAAATGGGATTTAACTCCACATTAATGTTTAGAAAGGGTTGTTTACTTTCTCGTAGCTTCTTCAAAACAAATCCCATGTGAGAAGCTGCAGGGGGGCCGAACAAACGGCAAAATCTCCTTTGCAGCAGCAAGCAACAGGGTTTATGGGAAACGTGGTCTTATCATGAGAATTAGGCTACCAATTGTTTCGGCAATGGTCTCATTTGTTTACTGTAATTGAGGTCACCACATTTGATTAAAATTACATGCAAACATATTATGTGTCTCTTGTTTTCTGAAAAGTTTTGCCATTGTGATATAATACAGTATCTGAGGAAGAATTCACATCAATAGACACCATATTAAGGCACAATAGAGCAACTTTTCAGGGGGAAAAAACTTGTGATAGTATGGGACTGCAGTCTGATGTGGTGACTTTCATGGGTTTATGTGGTGTTTAACACACATTTTCAGATACAACGGAAGTCTGGCAGTGAATCGGCAGAAAGTAACTTCCAACATTTTTCAGTAACGATAAAAGATTATGAAAAAAGAAGGGCGCCATGATTTTTGTATCAAGGCAAGAATGACTTGGAACCCAAATGTCAAAAAGACTGGTATGGTCCTTTAATGTTAAAAGTAGGTCAAATGCCTCTTTAAGTTGGTGCAGCAAACAGTTTAAATGCAACAGAAATTGCACATGGGAACAGTGGCTTTTACATGTGACAGACAGCACACCCTATCAAGAGGGCTTCGTAGTGCTCTCTGGCATCAACAGGTAGCCAAAGTGGACCAGTTCAGGACCATGGAGAGTGGCTGCCTGTCAGAAAACCCACAAAGATTAACTCATGGAGGAGAGATGACACAGTACTGGACCCACAGCTGCCCCAAATCAACCCCTGATGCACCCACAGCTGTTCCCTACCACCTTGTCTCCCAGTGGCTTTTAAAAGGTATCCACAGACCAGTCGATGGTGAGCTATACCCTGCAGAGTACACTCTGGTGTGGATGTTCCCCTCTGCTGAGCCTGACACATCAGACCCATGGAACGTACGCGAGCTAGCTCTCCATTGGAGCACTACAACATTGGAGAGCTAGCTTGTGGACATGGGTGTGACAGCTAGCTTGCGTATGGTCCATGGGTCTGACATGTCAGGCTATCCTCTTCTATGTTTTAGACACCACAGAGAACGACTATGAGGGCCGCCTGAAACCCCATGACCGTCTCTTCCTCAC
>OMKL01049112.1:0-11177 GCA_900302295.1 Parasudis fraserbrunneri
CCTCCGCTCAGTGCTGTGGAAACTCCGTGTCTTCAGTCTCCTGGTGTTTTGCCTCTGCGGGAGCGCGTGTATTCATTCCACTGTGTTTTCACTGTGTTTTCACTGTGTTTTCACTGGGCTGGAGTCAAGAGCCGTGTGCAGGGCAGGCAGCGGGTGCACCGGCCACGTCACACCAACAATAGCACTGAGGGAGCGCGCGTGCGTGTGTGTGTGTGTGAGTGTGCGTACGTGTGTGTGTGCGCGCATGCGTATGCTTGAGTGTGCACGCGCATGTGTGGCTGAGTCACAAGGGCTGAAATGAACATATATACACACACACACACACACACACACACACACTTGCACTGAGAGTCGAGGGGGCTCCTCGGGACGCAGGACCACTGCACTTTCTCATTCACAGCAGAAGTCTGACTCAGGCTGGGATTCAATAACAAACAGTAGCCAAGAAGAGCTGCCTGGACACCAGACAGTCAACATCCTCCTAACATGTTATGGTGCTTTAAGCTCGCTGTAAGCCATTCCAAAAAACACTATGTCACAGGACATAGGTCTATGTCACAAAATCAAGCCTCTACAAAATCTAGTGCCAGCGAAGGCAGTAGTACCCAAACGTTTTAAAAGTGCACCTATTTGTTCAACACCATGTCCTCATATTTTGGCATGAAGCAGCATTTCATCTTTGATGCCATAAAGGCCCAATCAGTGATCCAAATGTAAACAGATGGGTAGTCCCACCACCAAAAAAAAGAAGAAGAAGAATGGAGACATGTTTTCATTCTCTTGCTGATTGACTGAGCTCTTGATACAAGGGCTAGGCTAACACCAGACAACAGGTAAATGAGTTTAATTGTAGTTTTGTGGCTGTAAAAGGTTTGTTTACATTGGTAATGTTTGTAAACATTGGAGTAAAACTAATTTGTATTGCGATTTACAATGGGTTAAGAAAGTTCCAAATAGCATATTTTTCATCTACAGATCAAGCTATATACCCCACATTGATATGGTCAGAAAATCACAGATTGGGCCTTTAAACTCTGGAGGTCAAGCTGAAAGGATTAATGGCCTTGGTATGGTTGCCCTTATGGGTTCCTCTTTAAGATGGGTTGCTCAAATAAAACAAAAAACTAGTCTATACAGACTAATTCTTAGGAACTGACCGCAGACTACAACCTATACGAACAAGGACACACAGTGTCATAGATCCGAAGCACTCTCGCATAGGTTTTACACAATGTGCCATGCCTGTGAGCCGTCACTAGGGGCAGAGAGGCTAAGTGTGAGTGACTGAATCAGTGGCTGAGTGAGTGAGTGAGTGAGTGACATACATACATAAACTTGGGTCCTTTAGTTTTAGAATGTTATTGTTGTCACTTTGAAAACATCTATACTTAGTAAATGTAGTGGACTAAAAAGCTCATTTGCTTTGAAAATGAAGCGAGGTAGAAGAATAAAGTTCCCTAAAATAGACATAGTCAAGTGAAGTACAAATTCCTCAAAATTGTACTCAAGTACAAATACTTGAGTTAAAGCACTTTCTTTTCCACTTGTGTCTAGCACTGACACGGGACTGAGGTTAGCTCAGTATTGGTTGCAGCTTAGGAATGTCCTCCCTCTCCTTCTCTAGCCCATTCTGTAGGTCGGTAGTTAGGCTAGTTCTTATGCAGTCCCTTGGCCCTTAGACAAGACTGTTAATCCAGATTAACAGCTGCTCCCAGTGCTCCCAGTGGTAGGCTATTTTATCCACCCTCTCTTGTTTTGTGGCATACTGAGGGATGTGTACAATGTTCCATTGATTCATGCAAATGTGCGTCACATGAAATGCATTCTAAAGGCTGAGAAAGAGACAAACACAAGGACGGGGTGGAGGGCTGGGGGTGGAAGTGGCTCTAAACTCCCTTGGAGGGAATGGCTTTAGTGGCTCATCCCCATAGAGTTGCTCATCCCTTTAAAGCCTAATGGGGAGAGGCTGTTGCCAAATGCTACACAGGACTATTTTCTTGACCCCTGTACTGTACACAAAACGAGGAAGTTCATCAAATGACATATTTTGCCTTGTCTCAAAAGTTTACACATGAGGCTTTCTCTTGGAGTTTGATATAGGCTATGCTTTGGTATGGTATTGCAAAGTGTGTTACCCTTTTGTTGACCACATTTTAGTCCAGACAGTCACATGTGCTAAAATATCCTTTAGGGTAACATGATTTCCAGCTGTTCCTCTCTCTAACCACATTTTCACATGAGGTTTGTGTTCTGTGGTTCTGCTGTAAAACCTTGAGCACACTGCCTCCTAGCGTTCAAACTAGCGACGTCTAAACAAGTCCTTGTTTTTAGTCAGGAATACAATAACAGAGGCTAAATCATACTCTTGAAAGCGTTTGAGGACTGTTGTTTCTTTAGCTAACATTAGCTACAACCAGAACTTACCAGTAAAAAGTCACCCGACAGTTGGCGCATTGCAGGTGCGCTGGTTTTTGACAAAGTTCGCACAACTTTTTCGCACCCTTTGGGTTTGCAAGACTATTTAGCGCGGATATCACTCCTTTAACTTGCCGTTCACCTGCCATTATCTAAAACTGGTCCGAACAGAGACCGTTTTTATTCAACAACTGAGCTGATAACCTCTCAGCTGATACCTTTTTAAGAAACACATTTTGTTTCCTGTACACATCACGTCGCTATGGAGACGAACTTTGACCTGTTGTAGGATGCCTATATTAGTAGGCCAACATACAATTATTTTCTTTGGGATGGGTAGGCTAACTGTCCTTAGAAGAGGAGGAAAGTGAGGAAAATCTAGAATTATTTTCTTTGTGTAAACTTTTATTAAGAAAAGATGGAGTGACTACTAGATAAATATAGCCTACTGCACATGAGCTTTAGGTACAAAAATATATTTCCTGTTTGCTCTAGAGATAATTCAAGGCAACTCAAGTGCCACAGCAGACTTATCTACAGTATAGAAAAAAACAAAACATAAAACTCCTCTGGCATTTGGCACCATTGGTCAACACAAATAAATATATGTGTAAAAAAAGAAAAAAGAAAATCAAAATATATATATATTAAAAATAGGATAAGCACCTATTGCATTCTACATTGAGGCTTCAAAGGCTGCTAAAGAAGCAGCCTATTGCTGGTTTTGTTGTTCATATCTGTTTACAATGCAAAAACATAAGCACACTGGCCAAAGCCTAATAATAACAATGATGATATAATAATCAAAGGCAGCATTAATAGGAGAGGCTTAGGGAGTCAAATGGATATCAGATGCAGCTGCTACTATGCCAAGAATATCACTAACCCTGTCCAATTATTAAAAAAAAATAAAAAAAACAGCAGGCATGGTGGTAACTTTTAGTAGGCTACTGCTGCAGTTGTCTTCCTTCTTCCCAGTCACTCTTTCTTGCGTAGGTGGATATATATGATCCCGCTGCACAGCAATAGAGGCACACACACCCAGGCCAGGATGAAGCAGTAACCAAAGTGACCTGAGGTCAGTTCCCGGGAGTCCTGGAGGATTTCCTTGTTGTGCAGTGTGTAGATAAGAGCTGCTGCAAATGCTGTCAAACCTAAAACGACAAGACCATCAGTACCTTTTATGACATAACAGTGTCATGCTAGTTACAAGATAACATCCACATAGAAACGGTGGTGAGATTACAAAAAAAAAAAAAACACCACAAGAGGGAGCGGGTTACCTTTGACACATGTAAATGTTTTTAAATATTCCCCTATGGAGATATTATATCATGGCAGCCTCAGAAAAACTCCTAACTTTTATAAATGGCAAGCAGAGGATAGTGGGAAATTAACAGAAGTCACAAGCAAAATCCTGATCAATGTTGACTTTGGCTGTTATGTTTGTCTGCTATAGGCTACCAGCCATATTGGCAGGTAGCATTGTTCAAAAGCCGTGCTCTAAAAATCTGTTCAGGTATTGAAATAGTGATGGTGGTTGCCATATTTCAGATTTATCAACCACCCTGGTCAGCGCTTTAATACAGTGTGATAGAGTGAAAGCTATTATGTGCATGTTGCAGGCTTTCATTTCCTCAGGGTCAGAACCCCATGTGGGGTCCCCGTACCCTGATAGGAAAATGGTGTCCCTCGAGAAATGACTGTAATAATATCAGATACAGAGAAATGACTGTAATAATATCAGATGCCAGAATTCACCATGAAAGCAAATGCAGCCTTACAAGCCTCTATACACAGTTACTAAGCAGCTCACAATACCAGCTGGATTCTTTCACCCTGAGGAAGGAAACGTTGTTTATGCTCTTAGTGCAGAGTGTAATTAGTACAATTTGCAATGTGTGTTCTATATCACCAAAGCACTTTCATGTGTTTTAAATGTGGTCACAGGACTTGCCTGACCTCGAAATGGGGTCATCTGTCATAAATGGTTGGGAATCCCTGGCGTATAGATGGTTTCAGTCATATTTGATGTGCTAGCAAACAGCATGGACTACATTTGATTTCCTGTTGCAGTGTTTTGCCAATATCAATAGATGTCAACATCTGACAGGAAATCAATGCAGTCCGTTCTAGAATGCTGGTTTGTATTTGTTTATTGTCCACAGAGACAATACCCCCGAGGTTGTTCTTTCATACTCTTCTTACTACCTGCGAAGACTTGACACAGGCCAGTGAAGTAGAAGAGTCCGCCCTTGGACATGGTGAAGAGCTGTCCCAGAAAGACCAGGAAGGAGACGGAGGAGAAGACCACGGAGAGGACCATCAGGACCTGGACAGCCTGGAGCCACTCTGGGTGGGGGAGAGAGGGGGGAGTAGTGGGACACAGGGTAGATCACAGATCCAAATCCTCCCAAAGTGTCAGGGAATGGGAGATATGTCCAGTATATGCCTGAAAATGACACTTACCCGTCTCTTTGGAGGAAGCACACAGCCAGGTTCCTGTATCGTTGTCAAACCTACAGTTGTACCACAGGTCTGAGTTCTCCATCCCGTCCCAAACCCACCAGGACTGGAGAGAGAGTTAGAGAGAGAGGGGAGAGAGAGAGAGAGAGAGAGAGAGAGAGCGAGAGAGAGAGAGGGAGAGAGCAACAACAAACAAAGACAAAGAGCTTGTCAACTAATGGACTGTGAGTATGAAATATAAATAGACGTATATGCTGAAACTGAATGAAATACTGATGATCTCTAGATTAAATTCCTTGAGAGTTGAATTCCTACCTTCTCCATGGTGGCAATGAAGAGCATAGCCAGAGTAATGAGATGCAAAAGGGTCACAAACATCAGCAAGTACGCCATTTCAAGTTCCCTGTCAAAGAGACTTAGAAAATGTTAGTTTCCTGCCCAAATGTGTACAACATAAGCATGAACATGGTCTGAAAAGGCACCATTGGTTCAAATGGTACTTGTGATCTTCCTTGTTCAACATGGTTATTAGAGTCACACTGAAATTCTGGAGTCTTCCTGTTTTGCCATAAAACACAAATGGAAAATGTGAGCAGCCGAACACAGATTTCTCTGTGTTACGTAAGCCCGCGCTCCAAAACAGAGTGCCAAGGAGTTCTTTCTAAAACTGCTCCTTGACTGGTGTGTGTGTTGCTGTAGTACAGCCAACCTGTATGTGAATAAGTAAGGGTGAGGCCTGTCGAAATCAAAATGGTGTGAAAATATTTACCCAATTAACCTCAATAAACTTCTGCAACGTGGGGATAGGGTTTTATGTTTTTTTTTCATTCCTCAGCGTAAACAATTTGTTACACACCTGTTTTCATTTAAGCTGCCCTGCTTGTAAACTGGGAGGGAATTCAAGTCTGACGAAATGAATGTGATCTTATGTAGCTGTTTGAAATAGCACAACAAAGTAGTGCACAAATGAACATTAAAGAGGCTGTTGTGGTGGTAGGCCCATAGTAGCAATAATTTCAGTCCACAACAGGAGACGTGAGCTGGGCAAAAAAAGAAATAAACAAATCAAAGGGAGAAACAGAGTCGGGATGAAACTGTCTGTATAGATTTTATCTGTTTATCTGTAGGAGAGGTCCAACTGGGTGGGAGTGGGAGTAATGATGATTGCCAAATTATGTCATTACATTATTATTTTCATCACACAGAGAAGTGAATGAACGACTGGCAATTCAGTGATAAGGTTTAAAATCAAACCAAATGGTTCTGAAATCATGATTAAAATTGTGAGGATTAGATACATACATACATATATACTATCTACATACATACATACATCATACTGTACATACATACATACATACATACATACTACTCATACATACATACATACATCATACTGTACATACATACATACATACATACCTAAGCACGTTGTCTGTCACAAAGTGTGTAAGTTATCTCACTTTGACACCAAGAAAACAAAACATGTGCCCTAATACTAAGAAAAGGGTAACACTTTACTTCAGGGGACACAATAATAATGATTAAGTACCTATGGGAACTGATGAGGAACTATATGTTAACAAACCATTGATTAACCATTTAGCTCTTTACAACACAATGATGGTCAGTTATTATATGTAAAGCTTGAATGGTTATGAGGTGTGATGGAACAGAACCACCTCAATGCTATTTCTGTTTTGGAAATAGTTTCACAAGTGGATAAGTGATTAACCATGGTAGTCTTAATTCAAGACCAACTTCATATTCAAAGACATTCAGTACATACATAAAGTAAATCTCCACTCACCTTGTATCAGTTCTTCTCGTTTTTGACTCCAACCTCAGTAGTAGCCTCAGAGCCTCACAACTCTGTGCTGTTTTGCCCCTCTAGGTGGTCCTCTCCCTTCTACTCTTGCCACTCCCCCTTTATTTTTTTCACTCACTCCATCCAAAGTTTCCAAGAGGAGGAATGCAGAGTTTTTTAAAAAAGAAACTCTAAACGGCCATTTCCTTTTAGTTGAACAGAGCTCCCTTTTGCTCTCCCTCACACTCCCTCAGTGCAAAATCACCATCCAAAAATGACTCAAACCAGACCCACCCATGGGCAGAGGAACGGCAAACTTGACCACATGAAAAGGTTCCTACTATAAACAGTCCAATTTGGAGTACTCTGTGGTACCTATAATGATCATACAACAGCACCATAATTCCTCATCCATTCACTTTATGATTCTGGACTGGATAGATATGAAAAATAAACTTACAGCTTGAACATAGCTTACAGCAGGCTAGTACATGCTGCTGTTGCTGTGGAAGATAATGAGGAATATTCAAAGTAACTCCTGATCACACATGGTCAGAACTGGACAGAGGATAGGCCTACAGAGATAGACCTTATGTTAGCTTATTTGCAAAGATGCAGAAGATACAAAGAAGAAAAAGTAATGTAGGCTACATTTACTATAATAAGAGATCAAAGCAAGTTACAAGTAAAACAAACAAACAAACAAAAACAAAAAAACAGTTAAAGGTGCACTATATAGTATTGGGAGCATCAGAGTAAGGAAAAAGAAAAGTATAAGGTATACTTTTATTACTGAATAAACAAACCTCAGAGGAAAATTAGGTCCTTGGAACAATGTTAGAGGCTACAAAGCAACCTGAAAAGTTACTGTTGTAGTTTACAATGGCAGGGCCCGCCTCTTGACACAATATATGTGCCAAACCTGAATTTCAATTGAATTCAAAAGGGGCAGTTCAAGGCAAGTGGGTTTGCAAACAACAAAAGACCACAACATACAATATCATTCATATGCACGAGGACAAGTAATAAAATAATGTAAAACAAGGGCTACATCATAGTTGTATAGCATTTTGATGCTGTAAAAGTTTGGGTCACATTTGTAAAGTTTTCCATCTCCAAGTCAAACTCGTGAAGAATGTAAGTGCATACAGGCAACATGTAGGCAATTGTCAAATAATTTAAAGGGAAAATCCAAAACAAAATAGAATGTACATTGTGCCATTCTAATGATCTTGGACAGTTAAGTTAATATCTATAACATGCAACTGTCTCTCTAAGCTGGAAATCAGAGCATCAAGACTTGAATTTGTGATGTCAAGTGATGCTTTTAGGAGTTGGTCCATTGACAATGAGTTGGAGACAGACTTTGTGGGGTCATACCATTTTTGTTTGAGCTATTACGTCCAAATGAGTTTTATATAAATGTAGGACTTACAGCTCATTAGGCCAACCCATATCTCATTAAAATCACCATGGGTAAGCCTACTGTCATAGTGTCCTAGAAGTTGTGCCATTATTCACTGTCTATGGAACAGCTCCAATATTTGTCTCTCGATGACATCATCACTAGAATAATTCGAAATTGAACTGTGCAGTATTATAGAAATAACATAGTGTGGATTCTATTTTAAGGTGGACTTTCCCTTTAATATATGGTGAAAGAGGGAAATGATGCCCTGTCTTCATGCTAAATTGACAAGTTTTAATTAATTAATTAATTAATTAATTAATTTTACATTTTAAGTGTTATATTTATATTTATTATATTAAGTATTTTGCGTGTGTGAAATTGCTAAAAATCCTTACATGAAACCTGATTTATCAGATAGATTTTCCCGTTATCCCCTGCATCCGCTGAATGGTATCGTCCGTTGCCTTGGTGCTTTAGAAGCCAGTTCACCCCGCCACGCCTGCAGAATCTGTCACTGCTAGCTGTTATTGGAAGGTTGGTAAACTTGCATTAACCACATTTTGTCTCCGCAAATACGCAAGTTCAAGTCAGAAGAAATGCCTAGACGTTAATCTGCTTGCTATCGCCCTGCACCAGCTGGCGCTGCAGCGAACTGGCTAGCGGAGCAGGCTAACCAGTGTTAGCAAGCTAGAACAACTTTGGGAGTAACGTTACTAAGCTGGCGTAGCCGGCCAAGTAGCTTGGTCATTATGCTACCTGGCTAACGTTAGTTGTTGAGGGAATTCCGTGAATAGTTATCTTATCTGACCAGCTAACCACGTTTTTCTGACTAGCCAGCTAGCTTGGTATAAAGGAATGCAAGTGAGTGTCTGTTGTGCTAGAAAAAGCTTCACTTGCTCCTCCTCTTCAGACATTTTGGGCAGAACAGTTGGCAACTAAATTTAGGGATCTTAACTCTCTACTTGCTGAAACTCATGTAACGTTAGTTCTGGGGAAGCATTTCATTGATTGAAAGAAGCATTTTGAATTGAATGCAAAGTTCTCAGTGTCGAACAAGATAGTCACTATAATGGACATTAACCTTCGGCAGTCTATGTTCTAGCATCAGTGAGATACAGTATGTTATGATAACATAGTAGTGGCAGATCAAACATAGCTAATCGGTTTGAAGCTTTGCATAGCTACAGGTGATGCAGTTTAGCAGTGGCTATGGGATGTACCAGTGCTGAGCCAAGGCAGCTATTCTGATGTTGAAGCTTAGAAAGTAGCTTGTCTGTAATTTACAGGTCCCAACTTGCCTGCACAGCCCCAGCCTTGTACCAAGGTTTGCCATTATTCACAGGGAACCCATACAGACTTGGACATGGATGAAGAGGACTGGGAGCTCTGAGTCTTGTGGACCTACTCGTCATTGACATGGACTGGAGACCCATGTTTCGTCTGCTTGACACCATGTAGGCTACACTGCTGCATGGTGTTGCTGCTTTTGCTGTTGGGAGAAAAGTTCATCACTTTACAGATGCAACTGCCTGGGTCCTAGCGTGTGGCCATGGATCATGAGGAGGTAATACCCAGTGTGATTTTGCTTTGCTCACCCATAACGTCAGGCAGTTTCACAAAAGCTCAGCGACACCAAAACCATTCACTGGAACTTGAAGGTTTGAAGTGTGTGAAACTGAACAGCTTGTGAGTGACCTAGCTTATTATTCTCCCAGGTTCATCAATGTGAGCATACAGCGTTTAGTGCAGAAATGTTAGTAGTAGTGGGGTGGGGATGAATTCCTGTTCTACACCAGTCAGTATTCCATTTCTAGGTCTAGAGCTGGTTGCCTAATAGCGCAGATATTTTTGGACTTGGAAGTTGCAGATGGCTAATCCTTTTTGCTGATATTTAACATCTTTAAACTTGAAAATATTAAAGAGAAGAAAATCCACCATATTACAAGTATGAATGAGGAGTACAAAAATTCTGATATCGATATTGGCCGATATTCACACACATTTTTAGCAAGGATTCCTCAGATTTGGTCATTAAGGAGCTGTGACAAAGATATGTAATGGAGGCTTGATATTTTACAGTTGAACGTGATATTTTACTGTTTATTATAGTGTACGTATATGTATTACTTATAAAAAAAGAAGAAGAAGGCAAAAACAACCTATTTGTACTGCTTGCAAAAGAAGCTGCATGGTTTGGGCCTAATCCTGCATCGAACTAGCATACATCGGGCATGGCGGTAAAGAGCAGACTTGTATGGTTCCAATGAACCCATTTTCTTAATTTCTTTCTTAATTCTCTCTTAAAATCTTTCCATATTCAAAAATAAAAGCAAAATACAATTAAATTTCAAATGCAAAGTAAAAGTCCACTGAGATCAAGCATCAGATCAAGCAGGCTGATATCTTAATGACCAATGTATCAGTCCAACCCTAGTGGGGGGGGCCATAGCTGCTCAATGAATGTTGGAGAAACAACGGCCTTACAATCCAGAAGCATAACAACATGGACAACTTGGTGTGTGGTGTCCCTCAGTGCTCTTGCCCAGCCTGGAGGCAGTGTCCTCACCCCAGTAGCAGTCTAATCGTTGAGTGAGGGGGCCCACTCAAGTTACAGGGCCTGCAAATTACCGTATTGAATTTAACGCCAAGTGTTTAGCGTTGGCAGGCCCCTCTGAGCTTGTGCCCCTCTCCCATGTGTCACTCGCGGGGTCAGATTACAACTCCACTGGCAAACTGGATGTTGAGCTCTTTCAATCACACTGCAATTTGCAGCCACGATACATCAAGCAATACATCAAGGATGAAAATATCATGGTATTTCTGTTACACCCATCATGGTGTGACGTATATCATCCAAAAGCACAGTCGACTACATTTAGTAATGTATGCAAAGTCAGGTGAATTAAATTTCACACAAAATATACTGATGAAATTCAATATTAAGAGAACACATGCCTCTTCCAGGGTTTTAAGATTAAAATCTTAGGGAGGCCCATTTAACTGTATCTTCTGACTAAAGTAAAGGAAAATGCCAGATCTTCAGTATATGTCCTCCATGGAGAACCATTGAATGGGTTC
>OMKL01049118.1:0-10300 GCA_900302295.1 Parasudis fraserbrunneri
CCAGACCGGAATCCAGAACTTCCCTTGGCTTCAACTGGTGAGACTGATTCTTGTTTTGAGTTTTTTTTCTATTGCAAAGCTTTGCCTTTTTTTTGGAATATACACATTTTTGCATTTTGAAGGGGGATCACTTGTTTTGTTTTTGGATCAGGACTATGGACTAACAAGAAGAGGATTTTTGTGTTTCTTTTTGGTCACATGGACATTTAAGTTTGTTAAGGGTTTTCTTGGGACTTTAAATAAATTGATTGAGAGATATTATTTACTAAGTAGTCTTTTTCCAGTTTTTTCAATTCTATGTTTAAATCTTGTGTTATTGTTTCAGTTACACTTTCCCTGGGCCTACAGTATTCAACACAGTAGTTTTCTCGAACTTTAACTTGTAACTAGGCTAAAAGTACAAGCTGATTGTTATACCCTGACAGCTTAAGACAGCTCACATCAGTTAGTTGACTAATCACTAATCAGTCATTTTGTCTTTTTTTTTTTTTAAGCTTGTTTTCTTGAGGCATATCCTGGAAAATTATATATCTCGCAGGACTAGGAAGGACATTTCTGTGCTATAGACGGATAACGCTTTCCCATCAAATTAACAGGCATAATGAACAAAATATGTACTGAGGTCAAAATGGATCATATTAACTGCAACTATTTTTTGAAATAATGTTCTTGTTGATACACACATTTATTAAAATGGCTCGACACAGCCAACTCATTGATAGTGTAATGGCCTTTTTTGTCAACGCTACTCCTCCTACAGCTTTGAAGCTACCAGCTTAAAAATTGCTGGGCATCTTCAGGGTATGCTTGTGCTTTTTGTATGGATAGCTCACTTCTATCCATTCTTTCAGGTGTTTTTTCATCCCTTTTTATAAAGGGGTGTGGCTATTATCAACTTTTAAGCTATAGCCTTCCAACTTGCTATACAATTTAGGACATGCCCAACTGATGAATGTTGATGCCCCCCCACACCTTTCTTCTCCTTTTTCCATCACTCCATCCTACATATAACCCCTTATTCACCGATTTATAATCCTTAATAACGTTTACACCATTTATCATAGAGAGTTGGGGGATGGCTTGTTGGACTCAGTAAAGGGTCATATGCCAAGAGACTGAGTTAAATCATTAAATCTTCAACGCTACATTGGATTGCAACCCAATTTGGGAATGTTGTACATACAGAGACATTGCACAAGAGTGTAACATTTCATACAATTCTACCCACAGGGGGGTGCAACAGAAACATTAAAACATTATATTTCTACAATTCTGTTGACTTTAATAAAATTAAACTTGGTAAAAAAGTTCTCCATGAGAATGTACATGGCATATTGAAGCATGGCACCAATAGCCCCACCTTGTGGCCATTAGTAAAACACCACCATAATACTTAGGCTATCAACTGCCATATCTCTTTAATGTAATATTCCATGGTGACCAAATTCAGCAAAGTTGTACAGATGGGGATGCTGAACGACTCATTTGATAGCATTTGATACAATTTCACCTTCTTTCTTTCTTTCTGTCTTTCTTAACATGATGTGCAGGTTCAGAGTGTAATACATATTGGATGTTTTCATTTTTGTTCCACTGTTCTTATTCTTTAATTATGTTGGCTTGACAAGCTACTGCTACTCCTCCTACAGCTTTGAAGCTACCAGCTTCAGCTATTTTTAAGCTAGAGCCTTCCAACTTGCTATACAACTTATCGCCAATTTTTAATCCTTAATAACTTTTACACCGTTTGTCGTGGGGAGATGGGGGATGGCTTGTTGGACTCAGGAAAGGGCCATACGTCCATAAACTAAGTCCCACCCCTTTTCTTGATTGGTCTATCTTTGATCCCTCAGATGGCTTGTTGGAAATGTTAACATATTTCTGTCGATTACAGCTTGACTTTATCAAGCCAACTTAAAGTTTGTTTACAAACTTTACATTCTAGTTTACATTTAATCTGCAAATAGGAATGAGTGCAGGGCAGGTTTCAAAGTTTGGAAAAACGTTGCATTTGATTCATCCAAACATTTCACTAGTCCAACCAGCCTCCGGTCCTGACTACTTGAGATAAATGAGGTTCCCGTATTTCACCCATTCGCCGAAGATACAAACAAATAACAACAAATTATTAGACTTGAGCTGTATCCTGCACACAGTTCAGGTGACAAGACCAGACCTGTCAAATCCAAAGCTTAGGAGATGTTTTAACATGTTATTTGAGTGAAAATCCAAACACCAGAGTGAAGGTGGCGGGACATCACCTGTTGGTGGGGCTGAGAATCCCTGCGGCTGTCCCCCGTAGTGTCCATATAAGGGCTGGGCAGGACCGGACCCAAAGCCGGCGGGGTAGCCCCCCATCCCGGGCTGAGCCTGGGAGTACGGGGGTGCGGCAACATAACCCTGTTGACTCATTTTATGGTGGGATGACTGTTAGGGTCTTCTCATGCCAAAATGGATGAGCTCTGACAACCTGTGACATGGGAAAGATACAACAAAACAATAATAAATACATTTAGAAAAGCTCAAAATCTGCAAGAATAGAAGAAATTAGTAAAGGTGAAGAAGTTATCTTCAGTTGTGGTAGTTTGGCTGCTACAATGAATTTACCATTTCTGATGAAGCTTTGTAGCAGGGAGAAATATGCCCAGAGATGGACAATTTTCAGAAGCCAGAATTGCTCATCTCGGTCTTGGTTTCTCATATAATTTTGGCTTCTATTCCTATTCAAATTCTATCGAACAGTTTGGACCCAAATGTATTTCCTGTCAACCATTGCATTAGCAAACACTGCAACAGTAAATAAATGTGGGTCCTTTTAGAATGTTATTGTTGTCACTTTGAAACTGTCTATACTATACATGTCTGTGAAAGATGGCACAAGTAATTGGTATTTGACCTCAAGGAAACGTCAACAGGTAACACGGACCTTGACACTGCACAATTGAAAGATAAGGCAGACCTATCTTTGATAACAAAAGCGATTGCATTTGTTGTTAATTTCTGTACAATATCAGTAGCCTAGTGCATGTATTGTGATACCTTAATTTAAAATCTTTTCAGACTTGATTATAGTTATTAGGTAGCCTAAGTCATGATTTTTGGCAATATTAAATCACATGGGCCTGCAATTAGGCTTGCATTTGGGCTTAAGGCTTGAATACCTAACAGTTAGAGTAACTATGAGTTAGGCAACAGTACAGTATGATGACATTTTAATAAGGCCTATGGCTAGGCTTGTTACCAGCTAAATTAGTTTTGTTGTTGGACCCAACGTTACTAGTAAATAATGAGTTCTTAGTGTAATTATATGGGCTACCCTGGGCTACAAAACTGTCATACTTGATCTTTTTTTTATTTTATTTTTTTTATAGGAGGCGATGATGAACTCTCTGCAGCAGCTGTTTCAAATAGCCTACCTAATTGGGCCACAAAGGCAGACTAGAAGCTCATTGGAACCTCTCTATTGAAATTCCCACAATGCACACAGCGTGATAAAATTATCCAACAAAATTAACGCTAATTAAGACAAAATTTTCAAAAGACAGCTTAGTCATGGCCAAAGTGGCTAAGTGGAGTAGCTCAGCCACTGCCCAGAATTGCCACGTCAAAGACCGTTATGATAGCTAAAAATATGAGCATCTCTGCCTTACATGAACTCACAGCCACACGCAGGGACACAACAACATTCTTCTTGTATTTATATTGTCTGTATTTCTCAACGTAAGAGAGGAATGCAACATCGTTTGAGGAAGGCGCATCGTTTGTGCGGCGTATTTACAAATAGATACAAAACATCTCAACACGGAAATTGCTACAAAGTTTCCATAGCAGCCGAAGCAAGGGCTGTGCATATCTAAACGCCTAAAAATAAACGATTCCCTGAGGCAATTCTTTAGACTGAATATTGCGTTTTTTTGTTAAATAGGCTTATTTACCTGAATTATGGGCAGTATCGGCTGAATCCTCTTCACTATGAATCCTGATAGTGAAAGCAGAGTGCCACGTCAAACTCTACCACAGCACCGGTCTACGAAGCGCAGTGTAATTCAACGTGGGCTCTGCGCATGCGTGAACCTGTGGGAAACCCTACACGTCAGCATAGGGCGAGACGTGCGTCCATCGCACTGTATTGAATACTCGTATAACTGTTCAGTGTTCAATGAGTGGGCCTAGTCGTCTGTATTATTCTGTCAATAACTAGACAACAAAGTATTCATGCAGACCATCCTTCACTTATTCATGCAGAACATCCTTCACAGGGATACCTTTATTTTACTTTTATTTATTTTACTTTCAGTTTATTCTATGTCATTATTTTTTATCTCAAATTAGCATGCCTAATGTCACATGATACAACTGATGATGTCATGAGTAGGCTATAATGAATAAGCATAAGCGACCAGTGATCTCTCAAGTTATTGCCTATACTAATGGTCTAAATTACCTGGCTAAATTAGTTTACACAAACCAGTTAGGCCTGTTCTAGTGGTCAAATGCTGTAGGCTATAGGTATATGCACAAAATGCCCAGGGAAGACGCAAAGGCCATGTCACAAAGCAAGGCCTCATTGCCAACATGAATGAATCGTTTTTTCCCCCCGTTTTTTCGTTTTTTTTACTCTATCACAAGAAATTAGCATTCTGTCTAATAACCTCGTTCTGCAGAAATGGCTACAGTTTTGTCCCGCCCATCCATACTAAACCATGTTTTAATTACATTTGCTACCAGAGGGAGTAAGATATCCTCTCAAATGCTGTATGCAACAGCTCATATGAGCCATGATTATTGTTTTCTGCTACATTACTGCATCCATCTGGGAGCGCATCAATTCGAACGCATGCAGGCGGGTCTATGCGCCATGACGTATCAGTGCGGGCTGGGCTAGGGATAACCTAATAGATGATGGGAATAATACAGCGCGGTGCGGGTCCTGGTTTCCTAGAGTTCTGTGGGCCGTCCAGCTGCTGACAACTTGATGATAGCGCTGATGGTGGAAGCTCGCTGAGGAGGGCGGCATGGGCACGGGGGATTACATCTGTGTAACGGTGCGCGGTGGTGCGCCCTGGGGCTTCAGTCTGTGCGAGGGAGAGGGAGATACTACCTACAGACCATTACAGGTTTTCCAGGTAACTTTTCTTTAGTTTTGTATTTTTTTGTGTTTGAGAATTTACAGCAGATCTATGTGTGATCAGGCCATTGGTGTGGTGGTATGCTGTCATCAGTTTGCATGGTTCCTTTCAGTGATTTGTTCACTTTTTTATATTGGAAAACATCACCTAGGCTGTAGAAAGTTTATTTTGATGTGATTATGTCAGACCAGGCGCCCACAACCAATTCCATCTGGCCATGCACACAAAGCATTCTCTTTGATTTGACTAGGCATTTCAGCTCATGGGACTTACTGCATTGATAATGATGATTAAAATAAAGCTCAAATGTCAATGGTTTCACTATGGCATTTTTGGAGATTTACTGCTTTATCAAAATAATGATCTATTTTGTCTGCAGGTAGACTACAGTAGACTATCATTGATTAGTGCTTTGGTGAAGGTTGGGTCTTGTGAATTCGAGGGACTTTTGCAAACCTTGGTGGGAGTGAATTTATTTGGAACGTAGCTTGTCCCCATTTTTCTTCGCGTCGGCGGTGTTTTGCACAGGATTCCAAGGGACCCTTATATGGTCAAGGGCAGAAGAGAGTGTGAGGCAGAGGGCAGCGCGATCTGTTATCACTCCTGTAGATTTCAGCAAGTAACGGATTATATACACAGATGTCATGTATCATTGCCAACCTAAACAAACAGAACGGGACGTGTACATACTTGAGGGATCTTTACTTTATCTAAACATTTAGCCTCTAAAAAACGTAATTAAAGAGAAAATTAGGCAATTTTTTCAATAGGTTATTCGGACTAGTCCACACAACCACTTGCTGATTTATTATCAACTTGCAACCTTACAAACCGTGCAACCACAAAATACAGCAAACAGCCTACAATCAAAAACTCATTATATCACTCAAACTTTGCCTGCACTGTTGGTCAAGAGCTCAGTCAGTCAACTGGAGAATGAAATCATGTCTCCTTCTCCTATACTTTTTTAATGGTGGGGCTAATCATTTGTTTATGGATGATGGATTAGGCTTTGAATATTTGCCTCATTCCGTTTTTACAGTATTTTTTTTTAAGTAGGCTACAGTAATATGGAAGTTTAAAAAACTTAAGGTCCACAGAGTTCTGCTGTTTTTACTTGCACAACATGTCATATTATGACTAATATCTTTGCATACAAATAACTGAAATTAGGCAAAATATTAAGTTTAATTGGCTATATGGATATGTAGGCCTAGATTGACTTTGATTTTAATGATTTGATAAAGAAAAAAAGAAGAAAAAAAAGAAACTCCAGAAATCATGAAACAAACACAGGTAACTATATGGTGCAATGAAGATGGGTATTTTGTCTGAAGGACAGAATTCAGTATTCTCATAGCATATCTGTCCCTTACAGCCTGCTATGCTATCAACATAGATTTTGGAAGATTCTGTTTTGCCTCAAAATGTAGCTTGTATGAAGGCCAACAAACCTACAATTCTGTATTATTCCAGGACTTGGCTCCCCAAGTTCTGCTCTCATTAATCTCTCACTGGGGGAAACTCAAGAGTCCTTGGCTTGCCAGCACCTATGGTATGGCTGGTAACCAATCATCCATGCCAATGTAGAGGCATGCTAATATGCCACATAGCTAAGTGGTGTCTTTTTTAGGCTAAGAAGTTATTCATTCAACCTTGTTGGATTGATTGATATCTGTGATTATGCAAAATGTAGTTATGATACAGTTTTTATGATGTTGTTGTCACAAAGTTGTCACACATACAACATAACACACACTCACAAAGACACACACACACACACACACCAAATTGTCTTGCACTAATTTCTGCCCGTGCCAAACTTTCAAGATACGCCAAGCCTTGTTGAAGCCTGAGAAAATCTATGACATTGGATTTTCACCCCAATCTTTACAGCCCAATGGAATTTTGACAGCTCATTAATAGCTAAAGCTGGTCATTTCCCCCATTTCCAGCAGAATGTATAAAAGTAATTAATGCAAGTAACTAAAGGCTGTATGCACATCTACCTTAACAGGATAAGAATCAACTGTGAAAAATAAACGCACAGAACAGAATAGATCTGCACAACAACATGCTGCTCCAAGATATGTCATAGCCCAGAGCAGACACAACATTTCAACCCCACTCTCGCAATGCATGAAAGTCCCTCACATTGGAAATAACATTGGTTTGACACCACCAGAAACGTAATCGCCAAATATCACTAAATGAAGCCTGTCTCGATATCACTGTATTTGGCTAGATGTTTTCAGTTAAAAAACTAAAACCTGCACCTTTAAAACGAAGTGGGTCATGACATCACCAACTTTCTTCTCAAGCCAAGACTCCCAATAAGAAGAAAAAACAACTTCCCTTATATGGAAACAACCTTTACAGAGTGGATACCCCTGTCCCCTTTGCACTGAGCAGCTTGAGAGTTCTCACCAGTCACTTCCCTACCGAGACAAAGCCCAGTTTGCAAACAAATTCAACAGAAGCTTCAGATATGAGAGTGCCATTTTATATTTCTCTCTTGGTAAGTTAGCTTTTAAAACGTTTTAACTGACAGCCCTTTATTTCCCTCTCCTTAAAAAAAAGGACTGAAGTATGTTTAGAGCTATGCCTTCCAGATGAGCTGCTGCAGTGTGGGGTGAAACTGCTGATACCCGAGAGTGAGACATACACTTGTAACAGACGTCATCTGTTGCTACTTCTCTGGTAGGGGGCAAATATTTGAGAGCTATGCTGAAGAAGGCATTCACTGGACTCTTAGATAGGCTAATATGTGGGCACTGCTGGGCAAACATTGGAAGGACCCCACTTGGAGCTAAGGATGGCAAACCCTAAACATTGCACTTTAAGGCATATTATTTTCTGACAGAAAATAGTACACAAATCTGTTAAGTACACAAATCTGCACAGTTAGGCATGATGTTTGAATCAAGGTGCATTCCCCCAGCAAATTTAAGTTGTCATTAATCAGATTTGATGTATTCTCATTATATTTTATGTTTAAATTAATATCATTAATGATTAGTATTTAAACAAATACAGCAGCAAGACTTAACCTCCAAGAGACGGGATCATATTATCCCTAATTTAGCCTCTCTTCACTCGTTGCCAGTTAGTTTTAGAATTGATTTCGACATTGATTGAACCTTTAATGCTCAACAATGGCTACATTACCGGCCTTTTAATTCCATATGAGCCAAAGCTGAGATCAGGCAGGGCCCATCTGACTATTCTTAAGTCCCAGCTAATGGGTAGAGGTGACAGGGCATTTGCCATAGACTTTCAAAAATGCTGCCTGAAGAAGGTTAGCCAAAATCATAATTTCATAATATCAATCACTTCTCACTTCTCAGAACTTACTTTCATTGCTGTATTTTTAGTCTTTACTTTTAATTTATTGTTCTGTTAAGCACTTTGTAACTGTCATTCAATGTTGACTAAAGTGGAACCTGACATACTTGACCCCTGTCTTCCATTGTCCATTTTGCCACTTTTTCTCTCTTTTTTATTTAATAGAACTCCTACAACTGCAAACACCAAATCAGAATTTTCAGAATTTTCTTGAGAAGCTATAAGGCTATGGTAACATATTGCTAACTTTCATTGTCCAGAGCGACAGAGAGATTCCTTTGAGCCGGATCCACGCCACTCGCCAAATGCCAGGCCCTTAAAAGCTCGTGATGGATGATTATTCCCACTCTCTGGGAAAAACGACTGACAAGACTTTCATGAGCATCTCGGAGGCCTCTGAGGTTGTATATTTGGCACTTTGAACACTACTGAACATCAAGAGATGTTAAAAAAAAAACAATGACTCTTTTTCATGTATTAGCTAAATAAAATGTACAAATTCATTTTGGGATCTCATGATGAGTGTGCTTCTTCTGTGTTAGGTCAAAGCCTCACTCCACAGTTTTTGTGACTATATCAATGTGGGGTGTGTCATACATTCTTGAGGAGTTTGATCTGTAGATGGAAAACACACTATTTGGAACTTTCTTAACCAATTGGAAATCAGGATCTAGGTCTTCACCGCAGTGTTTACAAACATTACCAATGTAAACAAACCTTTTACAATCGCAAAATACAGCACAAATACAATTAAAAACTCATATTTACCTGTTGTCTAGTGTTAGTCTTTGTATCAAGAGCTCAGTTAATCAACTAGAGAGAATGAAAACAATTTATTTCTTATTTTTGGTGGTGGGGCTACCAATTTGTTTATGTTTGGATCACCGATTGGGCCTTTAAGCATAACTGAAGCTTAGTGATATACTCATGTTGTCCAGTCTCATGGGAGTACTCCGTTTAGCTTTGATGTTAATGGAATGCACTGTAAGAAAAACATTGACTTGTTCACTGTGTGGACGACAAGTTGATGAGAGATTTGTACAGCCTGGGGACTCCTTAAGATCTAACACCTGCAAGACCATATTTAGAATTCTGGCTGTGTATGTGTGCGAAGCTATGGATTACAAAGCAATGGTCCTGTATTTCACAACCTACACTATATGAAGTTCAACAACGACAACGACGACGACGACGACGACAACGACAACAACAAAATAAGAAAATCAGTATTTCCGTATCACACTGTAAAGATAGGGATAAAAGGAATGGAATTCTGTCTGATTTTGTAAATTTGTCGAGATACCAATGTCAATGTCAACAGAGATGGATGCATATGCTGATCACATAGACTTTAAAAGAGCCAACCAATAATGAACCTAAATGACAATTTAGGATCTTTATGATCGGCACAAACACATGGATCAAATGCAAATGGTTCATGACTGTTTTCAAGCATGAAATGGGGTCTGAAGAATATGTGATACTGTAGCTGTGCAAAAGTACAACAGTCACTGGCCAGAAAATGAAGTGTAAATTCATGGTTGTACAGATTTGCATGACAGTCATGCATTTTTCATTCTCCTTTTCCCCCCATTGGGCACGAATAGGGAATTGTGAAAAGCCTCATCTATTAGCCAGATCAATCAAGATATGTGTGTGTGTGTGTGTGTGTGTGTGTGTGTGTCATGCATTGCGAGAGTGGGGTTGAAATGTTGTGTCTGCTCTGGGCTATGACATATCTTGGAGCAGCATGTTGTTGTGCAGATCTATTCTGTTCTGTGCGTTTATTTTTCACAGTTGATTCGTATCCTGTTATGGTAGATGTG
>OMKL01049121.1:0-10541 GCA_900302295.1 Parasudis fraserbrunneri
AATGTTATTTAGTGTATATATATATATATATATATATATATATATACATATATATATATATATATATATATATATATATATATATATATATATATATATACACACACACACACACATGTGTGTGTGTATATACATTTAAAATATAAAATGTCAAAATATACAAAAAAAGCATAATAATGTACAATATACAACAGTAAATAGTGAGGTCGTGGTATGCACGTAATGTATAATGGTATGTCTAACCATCTCCTATATCATATGGTGTGGGTCTACTGTCTACCAGGATTTGGGGATAACCTGGAAATTATGTTTTGAGGGTTTCAAACTCAATTTCAAACCCAACGAATTCAAGATTGGATGAGATGAGAAGGTTTGTAGTAAATGTTAAGTAACAGTTTGACTCCACAGTGCATAAACACATTATGTTATGGGTTATGATTACTGAACTAGAATTTTTAGTATGCCATTATGATGTATGTAGGGAGGTACGGGAGGTATACAGAATATTAACCCTTTTCGGTTGTACAATCTTTCTGAGATTCGAATTTTGAGAACTGAACATTATGTCACAATGGCCACTGGCTACTGAAAGCATTATAAGAACATTCCAAAAAAAAAATATCCTATACATCCAACATCTGAAAGGGTTAAGGTATACCGTCATAGCTCCATGATTCCATGCAAAGGTATGCATTTTGCGATGCTGTCATCCACAATATATGCATGACATAAACATTTATATTTTAAATTAGGCTCCATATAAAGAAAATGTGCCAAGCAGTATGTGAGATGGACGGTAAGGTAATCTCTGACTCCATCTAGTGGACGTAATAAATTAGGACAATTTGATTGTAATGCTGAGGAGATACTAGTTTAGGCCAGTAGAGAGCACTGTTTTCTAGCAGAAACCAGTTAACAAGCTGTAGATTTCATAGTTTATTTACTGGTGAGATGGATTTAAATGTCATTATTCCTTTATAGAACAAATTAATGTGTTTCATGCCATGTTTAAAAGATTATTCATATCAAAGTATAGGGGAAGAGCCACCATTAGGCCTACCCAAACAGAAACTTTTTTCCACTGGTGGAATCAGGTCACAGTAGGCCAGGGTGTAGGAATTTTTTGGGGCCACCTCATTGTTACTGCACATTGATAATGTGAATGCTGTAACCATTCAGTGTAGTGTGTTAGCACCACTCACTTTTGAGAGGGCCTCTCTTCGGGAGCACCATTGCCCCCTATGCAGTTGAACTACCCGCACCATCCCCCCACATCTCTATGTCCCTGGCATGTTTGAATCTAAAAACTAATTGAAAAGGTAAACATGAATCACTCATCTGAGATCTCAGAGAAAGGGTCCTACAGGCCCACTCTTTAACTTTGCTTAAATTATTTATTATTTGAATATGATGTGTTAATTTGAGTGTTTTATAAAAAAAAAAAAAAAAAAAGTGTGGGTACATGCCATGCTGCTTTTGTTGGAGATTGTTTAATATCAGCACAA
This sequence comes from Parasudis fraserbrunneri, assembly GCA_900302295.1. Taxonomy (NCBI): domain Eukaryota; kingdom Metazoa; phylum Chordata; class Actinopteri; order Aulopiformes; family Chlorophthalmidae; genus Parasudis; species Parasudis fraserbrunneri. The sequence continues at coordinate 1,506 of OMKL01049121.1, forward strand.
AGTCTAAACTTGCTAATGAGGACACTAATGACCTGAGACATTTAGCTGCTTTACTATGAGAGCAGGGTAGTCTTGTGATTAGAGCTGCAGTTCAGCAGGCTAATGGGAAGGTCACCAGTTCGATCCTCAGGATTGCCAACACCCTGAGAGAGGTCTTTGGAGGGATGACAGAACAGGGAACATCATGAAATACATCATGTGGACCATGTAGCACCTGCTCTGGACTGAATCTGAGAGCAACTGATCTAGCAGTGTTGGACTGTAAACTTGTGATGTCACCAGTTACGATTCAGCACCACCTTTGTATGCTCTTGAGTAACACACTTCAACACTCATCAATACCAACTGCTTACTGGGCAGCTGACCAACATGTCATAATGTAGACAAGAAAAAAAGGGTCCAAGGCACTCCTCATTAGTCAAGTTAAAAAGCCTTTAATGAATCAGCTTGTAATACATTTTCTTTGTCCAATAGTGCGTTTGTGTGTGCGCAAGTGAGTAAGTGTGAGAGAGAAACTACAGTACACAGTATTTTGGACATTATTAAATTAATCAGCAACCCAGCTAATAAACACAAAATTACAAACAATCCAGACAATTTAGTGTGTGTTGGTAAATACTGGAGGATGATGGCAAACAAAATCACACCAAGTATTGAAAATATAGAATATAGTATGTTATATTTTTAGCCAAATGAAAACCCTGCGAAAGTGAAATATTGCTTTTAAGCTCCAATATACACATTTAATGCATGGTAAACTACATGCTTCTCAATACATAAAGTATGAACATGAGTAAAATGTTTTGTTTTGGACATGATGTATGGGAAAAGTCACTATTTTCTTTTACTGGTCATCTTAGCAAAACTGAATGCAATATATAAAAATAAAAATGTCCTCGGCTTATTCTGATTAAGGTATTTAATCCTTACAATGACGAACGTTCAAAATCTAAGACTTTCTTGTTTTACAGTGATTAGTAAGCCTAATGTTACATAAAAAAATACATTATTTTAAAGACAGTGACTGATTAAGCCTTGGTTAAACCTAATTAAGCTGATTAAGCCGTGGGGACCGGTTCAGAGAACAAAAAACACTATTTTCCAGAGGAAGAGAAACATAAGGAAAGTTTCTGTCTCCTGCCTTCACATCTACTTCTCACTTGCTCCTGCAGCCAACCAAGGAGGTTCTGTCTTGTTACCCCACTCAAGGACCATAGTGGTAGCTTGTGCACTCAGATTAAAGCAGTTCATTATCTACAGGTTTGCTATTCTTACTCACCCAGCCTTCATCCCCCAATGCCCTGAATTCAGTGTTTTTCACAATCATGCTTATAATTTTACAGAATATCAAGAGATTGTGACTCAAATGGAAGCATTTCTATTGACAAAGCAGAAACATGTGGCTCATTCCACCGAGGATGAATCTTTACTCAAGCCACAGAGTTACATGCATGACATTCACTGGTGTATGGTTAATACAGTGCCACCCACTCGCATGCTGGAATGTGAGGTGACTATACCTCATACCTTATGTATCCAAACTAAATCTGTTTTATTCTCCGTTTTGCAAAGCAGTGGAATTTCTCTTAATAAATGGGTGTCAATCTCTCATACTGCACCACAGTATTGTCTCAGTCATGTCTGCCGTTTACCCTAGACAATCTTTGCTGTCTATCCTGACACACTCCTTCCTATGTCCACATTTACAATACCAGCCCTCTGACCAAAATGTGGTGATGAAATTCCGTCCATACAACCCATTATTTTGGCTTAAAATCATGAGTATTTATTTATTGAAGACAGTAGTTTGTTATAGCACATAATTACATTATGGAACATCAGAATACTCTATACAAATCATCATTGTTCATAGATCAAAACGACACTCATTCTGGATTGAAATGATTTGTTTTACAACTTGGATATTAACTTGTATCCTTTTGATATTTTCAATAAATAGCATACAATTTAGTGTGAGCTACTAAAAATGTAATATGTGGTTGGGCCTATATTCAACCAATTTGTATGATGGTAGTTTCTAAAACAATGATAATCACTTACGGTGATACATACACATTGATCATTAAAACACTTAATCTGTACATTGTATATTTTGTGTTATCCATCTATACGTACATGTGTCAGTACTTTTCACACAACCTTATTTTGACATTTCTTTTGCCATCGACAACATTCTTAGAGGTAAAACATCCTCTACCCATTCACTGTGAGACTGCATCATTCTTTCCCATAAGCTTGTTTCAGCTGTCGTTGAATCCATCCAACCTACCTCTGCCCCATAACTTTTACCTGCACATACAGACATGGAAATCATATAATTTGTTGTTGCTTTCTATAACAGAGTGCCATAGTGCCTGCCACCTCTGTGGTTACTTAATAATGTTCTCTATGGCCGTAGCCTCTGGTGAAAATGTAGATTAGCTACAGTAATTTTAATTTGCAACATGAAAATACTTGCCTACAATTCTTTTGTGCTTGCTGAAACCAGGAAACAGTCATGAAAAAACAGCAGTTTAAAACAAGGTTCGAACCCCAACAACCAAACTTCACTATGCTAATTTTGTAATAAATCTATACATCTGCAATACGATCTCGAAGAAACGTGAGTTTCTATGCTGCATGGTGAAATTATTCTTATCTAAATCTTCACCAGAGGCTATGGCCATGGACAAAATTCTTCTGGAATCAAAGAGAGGGTGGGCACTGTGGAGTTCTATTGGGTTAAAAAGGACTGAAGGAATGCAGGGTGAAAGAAACAGAAAATATCAAGGGAGCAAATGTATAAGTTTGTAAAGTAGCTACATGTAGTGATCTCACAGCAATAGCAATGGGTTTACATACACATTAATATTCCAATATTATTACTGATACTCAAGTATTCTGTCTACGAGTTGGCACATGAAAATGCGGCATCATGTTCACAATAGCTAGATATCCTGACTGAAAAACCTTATCCCAGAATATCCCCAATGAAAAAGGATGGTCACATTTTTTTTCATGGCATTTGAACTAAGCTATCACAATTAATTTGGCAATGATATATCCAGGGGTGTAGAAGTGGGGGGAATAGTGGAACTGACTAACCAGGGCCTGCGCTGGGGGAGGGCCCTCAGAGAAAAGTGTTTTATTAAAAGGTGTTATGAATTGCGGCTGGGGCAGGGAGGGGGGCCCAGAGACACATCATGTGAACAGGACCCAGAATTTCTTGCTACGTCCCTGGATATATTGATGTTAAAAATTATACATGTAGTAGCTTTAAACAAATAATTGAAAATAATATGGTCTTACCTGTTCCTAGCCCGAGTCTAAGACCCCCAATATAATGGTTGTGCAGTCTGTCATGGTCCCAGACAGTGATCTCAACGCAGGCCTCTCTGAGATCCTCTGGTCTGAAGCCATCATACACCATTGTGTGATTAAACATCGGGTTAGCTGTCCTCTTCACCACTCGAGTCTTCTGTCTGCTTTTTCTGCTTGTATCAGGAAGCACAGTACTGAAAAATACAGGATAAGTTATGTAGTTAAGTGTTCAAGTTAAATTATACGATATCTTAATTAGTAGTGGTTTAGACAAACAGGCAGACACCTAGGGTCCTTGCATTGATCTCTGTGCAAAATCATAAAAAGAGTTCATATGAACTCCTCAAAAAAAGTTCGGAACCGTTATGAACTCCTCAAAAAAAGTTCGGAACCGTTATTTCGGTCGATTATTATAATACCAATTGGTTATTTCAGTCAATTATTCCTCCCCTTTAATAAATTATTATTATTCTTATTGATTTATTTATTTTTTTAAAGACCTGACCAGAAAGAAGCCAGCAAGCTACAAAATTATTAGGTTATTCTAATTAGGGATGCACCAATTCGGATACTGACGATATATTGGATATCGGTCCAATACCAGGCTAAAACAGGGCATCGGTATTGTAGAATTTCCCCAATACTAAAATCCCATACCAACAACTGTGTGTAATATGCCAGACATCAAAGCAAAGTGACTTGATTTGCTGCATTTTAGATAGAAAACAATTTACTATATTTCAATCATTTTTGTCCAATGATCCCAAAATGATGGTCCAAGTCAACTGGCCAATACTGAAAAATGTAGGGACTTGGAATCTGTAGTGGCAGCGAACAAAGTGGTATCGGTACATCCCTAGTTATAATCTTCTATGCTATGTACTGTAACAACATGTAATATACTATGTACGGAATCCTACCATTTCACAAATGGATCAATAATCACTCCTCTGACAGGTGGAAGGTTCTTACAGTCTTTGACCCAGATCTGCACCTCACCAGTCTCCGTCTTTGATGTCCTCTTATCTGTTGGTAGAGTAAGGTCAACTTAAGTATTTAGAACAAAACAGGGAGGTGAGAGATTCAGGTGATATAAGAGTAATCAACTTACTGTGGGATATCTGTGGCAGGAATCGCAGGGCTAGTCTCATCTCTCCTCTCTTGTCCACTGACCCAGGACGTGAAGGAGGTGGTGCAGAGGCCTAAGGGAATGTGTAAAAGGTAAGTAAGTATTGTCTCATCAACAGACTTATCCAACATTAAAGGCCCAATCACCAAATTTAAACAAAAGGGTTGCCCCACCACCAAAAATGATTTTCTAGTTGATTGAATTGTACTGAATTGTATTTGCTGTATTTTGTGGCTGTTAAAAGATTTGTTTATATTGGTAATGTTTGTAAACACTGGAATAACATACCTACTATATATTCTGATTTACAATGGGTTTAAAACATTCCATATAGTGTATTTTCTATCTACAGATAAAACTCTGTTTACCTCTATGTATACCCCACATTGATATGGTAAAAAATCAGATTGGGGCTTTAATAAACAATGAATAGAAATGCTGACACATTACCCTTGCATTTAAGGCATAGTCATTAATCTGTGTATTGCTGAAGTTCCATTCTGACAAATCCAAATCCACCTCTCCAAGGAAGCTGTTCCGTCCAAAGTTGTCATTGTGCCACAATGAGATGTTCAGTTTTTGAGTTTTCAACACCTCCATTTCAATTTTAAACTATAAACAGAAAAAAAGACTGTCAAACAAAACCTAAAAAAGTATACAAAATATGGAAAAGTACTTTTCTAAAGATTAGCCTGATGTATGTGGAAATCTTACCCTGAGGATTTCATTGTAGGTAGGATTCTGAGTTTTCTTTTTAATACTGGTTTTTCTCTTTCCTAACTTTGTTTTGTCTGGAAGAAGGTAACATTTCACATACCTAAAAATAAAAAACAATAATAATCAATAATAATCATACTGTAGCTTCAACCACAATACTGTCATGATTATACGCTGGGAAAGTCTTGCCTCTTTTTGACGTAACCTCCTGAAAAAGAATGTGTTCGCTTGTATTGAAACTGGATGTCCCGTTGTGCTGCAGCTGAGACAGCCATTCCTCTGATAAGTCAAGACTTTTGTCCAGAGCATTGGTAAATGTTTATCTTTATTGAAATATATGACATAGAAAATGGGTATTGTAAGTGAAGTAACATTTTACACTGATAAGTAAGTATAGCCATACAACCAGCACGTTTTAAACCCAAATGAAGTTTAGTCGAAGTGCAGTGTCGTGAGGAGTGTGTTGCGCAAACACAGAACTACGAAGGACCCACGGAAACATGGCCATGATGACTTTCCCAGCGTATTGTTGAAACCACCTGCTGCAACAACAGAGGTCAAAGGGCATATGTACTGAACACCTGTGGATCACTATATTACTGTACAATTTATATTTACATTCCAACAATATCCTACTGACCACCTATGGATCACGGTATTACTGCTGTACACCTTTATTCTACAATTGCAATTCCAGCCCTATATACATGTACGGAACACCTACGGATCAGAGCGGTTCTTCTTGGGTTCGGCCACGGCCAGGTCCCGACAGTGTACAACAAAGATGTGGAACTCTCCAAGCTTCTGGACATAGTTCATGGCAAACTGGATGGTGCCCTGGACTTCAATTTCCTCAACCTCAGCAGGTATACTCATCACGCTGCCGCTCACCTTCACATTCACCACAAAGTAGAACGGGAGAAAACACCATCCTCTTTGAAAATGTCATCGTAAAGTCTTTGGTTAAAATGATTATTAAAAATCAATTCTCAAACTGTCTATAGTGCTTATTCAGATGTCCATCTTATGGCAACCATACAACATAAAATGTCTTAAACCAATTAAGATCCACAGTTCCTGTCCAAGTCAACTATGCAAGACTATTGTGCTCCAAGATAGGCTATTTTGTAACCCTAACCTAACCCTAAATCAGGTCAAACCCTTGGATGGCAAAGGACTGAACGGCAACTTTGGCATTTTATTGCGCATCCAACCTTTTAAAATATGACTCTCAAACCCTCATGTGCTATGTATTTTCCTCTGAAACATGCTGCCTGCAAATTAATATTATATCAAGGGAGTGGTGCGTGGACATACAGAGGACATGGAGGCCATGCCAGAAGAGATGCTTATGTTTGAGACAGAGCTGCCAGTGTTCCTCCTCCAGCCCATTTTAGGGTTGTCTTCAGAAGTGCCGTCGCTGTCCCTCTGTAAACAGTGTATGAGAAGATCAGCACGTGTGACGCGATAAGTTAAAAGCATCCGGATTAGAATCAATTCACTTTCAATTAAATTAATTCAGGGAGTGGATTTTCTGAATGATAATCAGCAAGTACAAGTCAATTTCTGTTTACATTTTGAATTGATTGAATTGAAAGTGAGTTGATCCCAACACATATCCACGTACTCAGCTCGACTCAGCACATTAAGAACAGAGAAACCAGTTACTGAATGTATTTCAGGATTTTAAGAGAGAGGAAGTTGCAGATATTGTTTTTTCTTTTGAGTACTTTCCCAGTCATAATTATACTGAAAGCTCTTTCAAATGCTTTTGAGGTCATAAATGAACTGATTCAGAATCTATATACAGAGTATACGGAATCAAATGTGCAGCAACCAGTTGGCTGTCATTTACCTCTTCCAGCTGAAAAACAGGTACTGACACACTCTTATTTTTCATCCGTTCTGAGTCTGATAGGGAGGAGGCTGACCGTGGCAATGCAGACACTGGAATAAAGACAAGGCACTTGATCTCTCATAATGAGTCGTGTCTGGTATTCCTACACCTCGTTTCAGCAATATGAGAGTTGACAAAATTACATTAGGAACACATTTCTAATAACTGTTCTTTCAAAGTTATGAAATCATAAACAACCGGTAATTTGTTTGATCAAGTGTTGGGGAAGTATTTGTAAATGATTACGGTAATATTAGTAACTATACTAAATTATTAGTAAATTATGTAATATGTTAACAAAAGATTTGTAAATATTTGTAATCAATCATCAATTTTCACATGCAAATTTTTTTTATCTTTTGCTTTTATTGTCTGGTATATTTATTGTTTTTTAAGTAGTAGAAATTACAGTAATTTTGAAAATTAAGCCTTACTATAACATGTTGACATGCAACTTTACTATACATTTCACAACAAAGTGATATCTCAACTCAATTGGTTTAACACATACCATCATCCACACTTAGATTCACTGGTCCTCTTTGGTCATTTTTATCTCTTTCCTCTTCTAAAAAGAGAAATAAACTGTCAACAAATTCTCTGTCACTCCCAAATACCTATAACAATAAAATGTTAAAACAACAAAATAATTCTTAGATTTAAAATATATGTTGTACCGTTTTGGAATGTCTGACCAAGCCGGAAGTACCACTACCGGGAATGCTTTTGCAAGTGCTTTTACCTCTGCACTACCCAGACACCCCCTTAAAATATATGCTCTAATGAAAAATATATCATTCATGACTGAAGATTTAGACCTCTTTGCCCAGATATCTAGACTAAAACCAAACAATACAGGCTTCACTATATAGAATAATTTACAGATATAATGGATAGACTTGGTACTAAGAACACCATTCTTAAGCAGCTGTATGCTCAAAACCATTTCTGAGTGTGGCAGAAGTTCCCAAAGAAAAGGAGGTGTCTTTATGCTAGACAGCAACAGTTTCTTTCTGATGGCAATGGACATGGCTTCTATATCCTAATTGGATTCGTATTCACCCATGCCGTCAGCCTCACGCCAGGACGCATCAGTAGGCTGAGCTGAGATGATGTGATGTTCTAGAATAAACGTTTGTCATTAGAATAAGTAATCTTACAGTAACATTATATATAGCGATATTTTCATGATTCTACAGGGCTTTTTTGGCCTACTCATTCAGCTAGGCTTTCTTTATGATTGGTTGATTAGCCGCTATTCTGTAACAGATAAATTAAAAAAGTTTCAGGGAGTGCAGGCTCATCACTGCTTCCTGACATTGCCCACAACATCCACCTATAAGCCTGCTGAATCAGACAACCGAATAAATAGTAAAGAAGTAGCCAAAGTCTTCTACAAAGTGAAAACTGAGGTGCTCAGAGATCAAAGGCAGCGCAACTGAAGCATCATGCAAGTCCCCATGGTTTGATTTCCTGTTCCATGTTTATCACAACTCAGAGTGTTGATGTGCATGGGAATGTCCATTTATTGAATTTCTATGTCCTAATATGATTCTTATTCACCCACGTGGCACTATTGCATTTTCCACCGACATTAACCATTTCACTGGGAAATGTGAGATTGTCACCTATATTTCCCATCTGGTTGAAGAATATGTATAATAACCGGTAAATATACACATTCACCGCTTACATATATATAACCTATAGCTCTATTTTTCACATTGCGATGGTTAAGTGGCCTACCAGTAGGCTACAGTTTAATTTAATTAAATTTTAGTTGAATAACTCAAATTAATAATAATTAATCTTATTTAAACAAGACAATTTCATTTAAAACATATACATCATCTTATCTTGTTTAATTCATTGTGTTAGTGTTACTGGTACATTCTGGTCAGATATAATTATTTTCTTGATAAAAACAAGATTTGATCATCAAAAGATATTTATTAAAAAAAAAAGAGTCTTG
>OMKL01049129.1:0-11053 GCA_900302295.1 Parasudis fraserbrunneri
GATATGTGTAAAATACATTATCATGTTTATAATCTTTGGTATAAATGCCTTTTTCTTGTGAAATAATGAATATTTGACGTTTAAAGCCCTCCTCAAATGATTGATCAAGAAATGGGGAAACAAAAATAATTTTGTGTCAACGTTCACCATTCTGTCTATGCTTGACTATGTAGGGAGGTCGCAAACTGGCATTCCTCTGTTTTTAGGGGTCGCAAACCAAAAAGGGTGAGAACCATTGACCTAGCTGTACAAATGGCAACAAGGAATTATTAGGCTTACAGTAGTTGTATGTTTTGACAAAGGAATGTGTATTGGGCTTTTTCAACAAAGAAAAACTAGTCCAATTAGCGAAGTCTAACTAGAGGTCTATTATTGCATTACACTGTAAAAGCAAATGTTTTTGTTTCTGACAATAATATCTTTATTAACTGAACAAAATAAGTGAAGTTGACTCTACAATTGTCTACTTGTTTCCAAACTCAACAACTAAAAAAAATATCATATCATGTTGCCATGATGATATTTAGAATTTTTATTAAAAAAAATAATAAAAATAAAAATTAGGAGACATTTTTACAGTGTAAACAGAAAGTGTTGGTTGTTGTAACTGAAATCAGCAAAGCCTCAATAGCTCCTAGTGTTTCGTGAGAGTATTTCAATTAGCTAAAGTTGGCAAACATAATACAAATCCAGCCATTAAGCAGAGCTTTGGCTAATATTGCTCAGCAGCTACATTTTGTTCCAGGAAGCAAAAATTGAGCCACTGGAGGCTTATAACAGTCCTACACCCCTCAGTGTTGCAGCTTCCATAGGTACTTCCATAGGTACAAGACTATGGGTAAGGGCAAAGGGTTTGGTTAGTCTGTGAACAGGGTGGTAACCTTCTCCAGGTGAGGTTGCCCTCCAGTGGTTATGACTGTAGATCTGCTACCCCAACCCCATAGCTGACAAGGAAACAGTGTTGAGGGCAAAGGACTTGGTGCAGTGCAGTAACAGGTGTTTGTTCTGCAGGGGAGGAGGTGCAAGATTAGTTTTTGGTAACAAGGCTGATTATGCTGTTTTGTGTCCTGAGGTGAATATACTCTGTCTACTATACCTATGCATACCTTTGATAATACTACAGGTTAGCTATGTATGTTTGTATGTATGTATGTTTGCTAGCTGGATGTAAAGAGGGTTGAGAGAGGATGCTCCAGGGTGAAGCTGAGGAGGCAAAGAGCCAGTTCATACCTGCCATTAAAATCACAATTGCAATGCCATAAACACAGGTCATTGGCCATGGTTGACATTTATTGTGTATTGAGTCTGTGATATAATTTCAGGGGGAAGAGCTTGAAGATTCAACTGACTTCCTAAACACCTCTAACGGTTGAGCCTTCCATCAGCTTATGTTCATTCAAAGACTACAGCCAATCACCATGTCTTACCTCTCTCTCATCCTCCAATCAAATTCCTCCTCCCTCAGAATTTAAACTGTGTCTGACAGCTTTCAGTATCCGAGCTATCTTCTTGCATCCCACCACCACCCCATTCTCCTCCTTAGATTTTAGATTTGTGTCGGGTTACTTGTAAATAAATTACCAGAATGAAGATAATAATTATATTAATAATAAAGAGGGGGGGGGGTATCAGAACAACCTAGGTCTCTACCCCCTGGGTGTGTCACGCACAACCTTGGTCTTTACAACCTTGGGCTGACACCACCCCTGAGTGTGTCAACACAACCTTGATATCAATGACCTTGGGTTGATATCACCCTGCTGCATACAAGCCAAACCAGCCTTCACTTGATCCTACCTCAATCATCGTCATCATCGTCCTTCATAGTCAATCATCACCCATCAGTTGAAACTCGCGAAATGACATTCACCTGTTATTTGATTACGACCAGCCGTTGTTTGCCTACCAATATGTCTGCGATGGTGATGTAATGGAATGCTATGGATATAGAGCACCAAGACAGATATCAGTTTCCCCACCCCCTAACCTGACCTAAACTGTTTGTTGGGGATATTTGCAAAACTGACCACAGAGCAGTGTCCATGAGCAACATTACCCTTCTCCTTTTCATGATATACGTAGATCCTGATGTGACCTACTACCTACCAATCAGGCCACGAGCAGATCATGTATTATGAATGTGTTAGGGCTACCTCCCAGGAAAAAGTGAGCGATCTTCTCACTTCCTAAATAATGTATCACAGGTACATGGATAGATCAGGGTAAAAATGAAAGAAAAATTATTTATTATTATATATTATTATTTAATATGTATCTCTCTCTCTCTCTCTCTCTCTGTCTCTCTCTCTCTCTCTATATATATATATATAGAGAGAGAGGTTTATTTTTTCTTATAATGGCCAGGAAAACGGGAAACTTTCAATGGTAAATGAGATTATTACTGTAAATGGGAGTGTTGATTGTCCAAATGCCCAAAAATCATGGAGGAGAAAAAAAAAGAAGTCCCATCCCTGTGTATCTCAGGTGAGGGCTCAGCCGGAATTCACCAAGAAGGAGACAGAGATCTTCCTGCAGTATGTTCAGGACCACCGCTTGGAGAGGCAGCTGACCGCGCTCTACAACCGTCTGATGGGCATCGCCACCCTGACTGACCAGCCCACCCTACTGGAGGAGCTGGTGCTGAGTCGCAAGCCCAAACGCTGGGAGATGAGGGAGTACTGTGTGAAGGTCTCTCTCTCTCTCGCTCTCTCTCTCTCTTGCATACACACGAACACCACATGCACACAAACATGTGCTGCGCGCACACACACACACACACACACCCACACAATCATGATTTAAAGTAGGACTTTGGATTACATGGAACTCCATTACCACTAATGTGTAAGTCTCATCACCTCAAACACTACTAATGGGCGAAATAATTATATAGGCATTTCCTATGGTCACACGTTACGTAATAAAGAATCAAATATGCCTAATGTGCGGGTAATTGTGTATGGGTTAAAGAAAAACATACACACAGCTGTACGGGATTAAATATTCCGTTTATTTACAGACTAAAGGGACACATGCAACAGAGAGTCAACGGGATTCTATGGATAGAAAAACTCTGCATCTGACGTCTTGTTCTACAAAGAAACTGAATATTTAATTCAGTACTGTGACCTTTTGTTATGTTTTCTTCGGCACAGAGTTGGTGATATTCTCTCTGACTGGGGCGGTGGTTACACCGTGTTGTGAAACAACCTTGTGTTTAACCTCAAAATATGTAGAACAGAAAGAGCTGGTTATTCTAAGACTTGGGTCTTAAATAATCCAGTGAAATGAGATGGAACACTATATCACCAGTCACAATGCATTATAGTACAGCTACAACCAAACTCTCTCTACTGCAGCCTAAGACAAGGTTAAAGTGACTGAGAAGATCAAAGCTGTTAGGTCTATTTGTAGGAACCACAGCCACCATTAATAATACAGTGGTGAGGTAAATCAACTTGCCCTTGGGGAGACATAGAACCACAATGACTTTTGTTAACCTTGAAGACCTTATCAACGACAAACATTTGATAAGATAATGCATCCCTTACAAAAAAGTACCATGGTAGCTTGATGGTAATTTCAGTTTTACCATGGTACCGGCCATTGTATAAATAATTTACCATGGTTCTGCCATGGTAAAAGTCATGTATTACCATGGTACCAATTTTATACTTAAATAATACCATGTTATAATCCAATTTAAATCATGATACTGATGGTATTTCCATAATCCTTTACCATGATACTTTTTTCGTAATGCTTCATTCAGGGTATGACATGAAAATAAAATATTCATTTCGTCATGGAAAATGTAGGAATGTGAACCCATTGCACCCAAATGGCATTTCCATTCTCTTATAAAAGTAGATTTTTTTTTTTTTTTAACTTTATTGATGGCATCCTAGCTTCAAAATACTGACGCTAAAATGAATGTCAAATCAGTGCCGGAGGCCTGTGCATTAGCCTGTTAGTTTTCTGTAAATAGAAGAGGAAGAGGGGTTGGACTTTTTTGTGTCCAACAAGCCATCCCTCAACTTTCTACAACAAATGGTGTAAAAGTTATTATGGATTACAAATCGGTGAATAAGGGGTTATATGTAGGATGGAGTGATGGAAAAAGGAGAAGAAAGGTGTGTGTGTGTGTGGGGGGGGGGCATGTTCTAAGTTGTATAGCAAGTTGGAAGGCTCTAGCTTAAAAGTTGATAATAGCCATGCTTTATAAGTCTATGAGATGAGAGGGATGGAAAACGGATGAAAGAAAGGATAGAAGTGCCATACAAAAAGCACAAGCACACCCCACAGGCATACCCTAAAGTTGCCCAGCAATTTTGAAGCTGGTAGCTTCGAAGCTGTAAGAGGAGTAGCATTGACAAAAAAGGCAATTACAATATCAGTAAGTTGGCTTTGTCAAGCCAACTTAATAATAATAATAATCTTGCTTTTCTGTTTTTAATTATTTAATGGAAGCCATTACCAATTTTCATTATCATTAATATTTAGCTTTTGTTTCTCTGTAACCTCTACTCTTTGCAGATTAACTTTGTCCTGGGAACAGGTCTGCTGTGCCTGTTCACCCAGGCCTCTCTAACAGGACGAGACCAGGCCCTGCTCATGAAGACCTGGTCAGATCGAATGGGTGCCCTCTACAGGAAGATGAAGACCACCGGGGGGCGCTGCTCAGGCTACTTCCGGCAGCAGGCAGAGGAGGATATCCGCCAGCAGCTACAGGAGGCCGTAGACAAGCGGGCACCCCCTGAGGAGGCAGCAGGATGCATCCTGAAGACCCTGGAGAAGAACTATGATTGGCTGCGTTGGGCGGTGATGCTGCACCCTGCAGTGGGGCCCGTGGAGGATGAGAAGGACGGGATAGAACCAGAGGGTGGGGTGCCACCGGAGCGGCAGCCCGGCCACTTCCTGTCTGTGACGTCTGAGGTGCCCTCCCCTCACGTTGTGGCGTGCTACCGCGACACGCCCACCTCGCTGGACAAGAGCCGCATCCACCAGCTGATCGTGGACCTGGAGTGGAAGATCCCCAACCCTCCTCCTGAGGTCTACGCCTCCATTGAGGAGGACCCGGGGAGGGCACGGCGCTACCTGGCCTCACGGATGCTGAACAAGCTGCAAGAGGGGCTGGGGTCCTCGGTGGCTGTCCACGTGGTGCCAGGCAGGATGGAGATGAAGTGTAATTTCCCCCCGGCCTCCTACTACCTCTATGAGTACAAACACCGACTGGCCTCTGGCACAGTGTGTGTGTTTGGATAAGGGAGAGAGAGAGAGAGAGAAAGAGAGTGGGGGTATAGAATGATTAGAAAGAGCATAGGGGAGAGAGAGAGGGGAGAGAAGATGGTGGTTGGGGGAGGCTGTCAGCTATGCTGTTGTCAGGTACATACAGATGCATTTCTTCAACACCCCAAGGGGCCTGTGTTTCATAATTAACTCACATAATAAGGTTTCTTCTTTATTTGTATCACTTCACAGTGAAATTAATGAATTAGGTTGTCAAATAAAAAAAACAAATTAAAACAAAAGAAAAAGATTTGAGTTCTTTAACTGCTTTCTACACTTTGAGATTTTTGCATCTTGTTCAGATGTAACAGAGGATTTGATGATAAACTATAATGCCTACAATGAAAGTATGATGGGAACATATGATTGAGGTTGAGGTCTTGATTGGTATTGCTATGTACTACATTATATAATACATTAATGCCCGGTCAAAGACTCAAAATCCACATGCATCAATTTCCCCACACTGTTAATATTTCCAGGTAATGTCATGGTAATGTCCATGGTCTTATGCAATGTTACTGCCAATACAGATCATCCAGGTAACGTCCAGATAATGTCCTTGAAATGTCTGTGGACTTATGCAATATTATGACCATTACACATTGTCCAGGTAACGTCCAAGTAATGTCCATGGTCATAACGTATGCAACATTGCTAACATTCTATATCAACCAGGTTCATATGAGCCATCTTCACTAAATCCTTCCTGACATCTGGAAAGCCCTCCAGGACCTCCTGAAAGCTGTTAGAGGCTAGAGCAAAGCACTGGCAGTCTGTCAGAGCCCGCACTGTGGCCAGATGTTTGCCCTTGGTCAGCACGCATAACTCTGGGGAAGCAATTAAACACACAGCAACAACGAAAACACAGTAATGAGTACATAATCGGAATGATGGGGATGGGATTTGACAAATTAATCCTAAATTAAAATCGGCAGACCCACTGGAGGTTGTTGGAAGCCATTCTAGAAGACTCCTAAGAGTAAACCGCTGCTAGTTGCCAAATTGATTAAGCCTCACGCCGCCACAAGACGAGCTAGCTTTATTTAATATGGTCAGACTGCACAATCATGCCTCTTCCTTGCCTGTGCAGACGAACAGCCTCACAGACACAGTTGGCGTGTATGTATGTGCGGGCAGGACAAATACAATATCAGTGAATTATGAATTGAAATGACATTGATTACAATTGCAATCAAAAGCACACTATCTGTCTATACAGTGCAACACTGAGTAAAGGCCAAGCAAGCCCCTCTTAAAAATAAATAAATAAATATAGATTGAGAGGGATATTGGACCCACCTCCAAAATAGTCTCCATCACACAGTTCCCTTTGGCCGGACTCATTTTCCTCCATTACCTGGCCGTGCTCGATGAAGTACATATGGTCCGCTGGAGCATTCTGGTGGATAATGACATCACCTTCCTGGAATACCTCATACTGCAGCTTGAGGAGAATACCATTGATGAAGTTGATATCTCGCTCCTGGAACATGGGCACCTTTCGCATCAGATGACCACACATGACCGTCAGGATTTGCTGAGGGACAGAAACAGATCACGTTCACATTCAGTGACACGCACAGTAAGTCCACGCTGTAATTATTCTTTTACAGGGATCATACGACCAGCATAACACAGGAAGGCAGGATGTAATCAGAAAAAAAATCGGGGAAATCTGAGTGTTTAAATGGGAATGAATGGGAGTGTTGTGCCAAAAAAATAAAAACTCAACATAATTTAAAAATAAATGGGTGATATACAATAATAACTGATCCTGAGATTAGGTTGAAGTCGTACAATAAAAAAAAAACATTCACTGACTCATAATTAATCACAATTTCCATAATTAAAAATGTTGCATAGTAATAATTATTGTATATGAACCAATGCAGTACCTCTTGCAAAGCTGCGGAGACCATATCTATCACATCTTTCTCATCAAACCATTTGCCTCCATAGCGCGCTTGGTAGTAGTTGTTGATGCGAACCTGGAGTTCTGGTGGAAGCTTCATGAAGGCCATGTAATGTTCCAGACGGCTCACCTGAGGAGAACAGCAGAGAGAGAGAGTCAACCTCTCATGCGCCACTACACTTTTCAAATCAATATAATATATGCCATTTGGTGGATGCTTTTTTTTTTATCCAAAGAGCCTTCCGGTACCATGAGTGCATACATTTTTTGCATGGGTGGACCCAAAACCCCAACTTTGACAGCGTGTAGGGCCATCAGGCATCTTTATTCATGCTTTTGGTCAAAAGACATCACATCAAAGCATTATAAACTTCACGAAGTGAAAAATGTCCCTGGATGCATTGAACAGCTGCGTACCAAATACATGCCAAAAATATAGCCGCAGGCGGCCATTGCAGGGGTCCAAGCATTGGGCGTATGGGGCACTGAAGCATATTAAGCAATAAGCATTGTGCATCATGACATTAAGCATTATGATATTATGCATTGGGCATTGGGGATTGGACATTATGTATTTAGGCATTAAGCACTATCCCATTGGGCATTATGGCATTATGCTGCCACTAGAGGAAAGGTCAAGTTATCTTGTCAGTTTGGCCTGATTGGCTCGTCAACACTGGAAATGAGGGAAACCTCAGTGTCTCTCGAGTTAAAATAAAGGTTTGAAATGAAAATTAAATGGTGGTGCTAGAGAAAAGGTACAGTAATGGAATGACTCTCTTGGAGGTAGACCTTTAAAATATCAGAGCACCCAATACTACAGTAAATCAGTCCACACTTTCAAATTCCTCTCAATCAATGATTATGTTCCACAAACAAATCCATCAATATCCACATTACTATAATTGCACAATCCCATTGTCTTAAAGTGATTAAAGTGCAGAAGTCAGGTTCAGTAATTTTGAGGGAGAGAAAAAAACAGATTTGGACAAAATTAAAAGTGGTGGAAAATCTATCAATATCAATCAAAAGGCAGTCTTTGACTTAATATGACCTTCAGAAGAATTTGAAAACATGACACATGCATAAACTGCCACATGGTTGGCAAGTTTGAATTGGACACCTCAGGACTCAAACCAGCGATCTTGGTATCCCCAGAGGAGGTGATATCAGGTGTATTGTCAAATATTTCTGTGAAGTTTGATCAAACATTTGGCAAACAGAAAATTTTTTGCATACAATACTAATTACAGTAAGACACTGAATGTTACTGCAGACTCATCGTTTGACATATCTGAACACCATTTGAAACATGTGATATCGAGCATCTGCACAAACTCTGTGTCACTTTTGGTAGCATTTGAATGAAGACCTTTGGAGATATAGATGTTAATTGATTTTGCATATTTTGAAAAATACAGAATGATAGACTTCAGAAGATTACAGACCCTTAGCACATACTTTAGATTTTAAATGAATTTTCTAAGATTTGAAAAATGTAGAGAATTTAAGAAATTTAGGCTGCTGCTATAGCGCCACCATCAGGACTATTGGCACCATATTTGAGCACACATTGTTTGGCACTATTGTGCCCCCTATGGAGCGATTTTAAAATGGTTTTGTTCCCCTGGTCATAGACCTTCACCCAACATATCTACTGAATATCATGATGATTGGATAAAGTATTGATGACATGGCTAATTCTGTGTTAAGAGACACACTTCGTCGAATTTCAAGAAGTTCCGTTTATCCGATCAGTTTGAAGACCATTTGTGTATCTCAAGCTCTTTATGCTGTCTGACAACTTTGGTGTTGATAGGACAACAATTGAAAAAGCCTTAGGGAAAAAACTGTTTTGCATAAAATGCAAAATGGCGGCAATTCAGTATGCCAGACATGGGTGGTCCCAGAGGCAAAGTTGTAGAGCACATTCAGCTGCATATGTGCATTACGTTTTGTGCAAACGTTTAAATACGTTTCACTTGTAAGTGTGATTTGTTATTATAGCGCCACCATCTGGCCAACATGGGTGCATGGCCTTGCCTGTGTAGTGGGGGGCCATAGGAACCCACCTGCCAAATGCTGTTGCTCTGAGACTTATGGTTAATGAACTGCACATGCTTTTAGTGGAGGGAAAAAATAAATAAATAATAAAATAATAATAATAATAATAATAACAATAATAATAATAATGATAACAACAACAACAACAACAATAATAATAATGATAATAATAATAAGAACATAAATAATCATAATCATAATCATAATCATAGCAATCATAATCATAACAATCATAATCATAATAATCATAATCATAATAATAATCCTTTTAAATACAACAGGGTTCCAGCAGCTTCACTGCTTGGACCCCTAAAAAAGGCAAATCACACTTTTTCTTATTTTTGTAATTAAAATCCCCATTCTTCTCAAGTCCTGGAAAGTAGCATAATTTACCATGGTACCAGTCATTGTATATCTAATTTCCCATGGTACTGGTAATGGTAAAAGTCATGTATCACCATGGTACAATTGTATAACAATGGTATAGTTAAATGTATGATGATTGATATTTATGTATCTATTTATTTTAAATAATCCCACTTCCTGCCTCCAATCAATACTTTTTCCCCATTGGTGAAGTGAAGGCAAACATCAATGGCCATTTTGCTGTTATCTAAAAAAAAAAAAAGAAAAAAAAAGAAAAGTCTCTCCCGACAAGATATTCTCTTACATTTAAGGAGGCGTCAAACCACAAAAACAAATCACATCTCAGAAAGCCATTTTGTGGGGTCTTTAAAGGTGCAGTGTGCGCTTTTGCGAGAGTCAGATAAGTGAAAAAGGTATAGTTTCACAACTGAATGAACTGAAACAAACTGTTCTCAGAGGAAAATTGGATTGCTGAAGCACTATTTGAAACTAGAAAGTTACCTCAAAGGTCACTGTTTGGTTAGCCATTTGTTTACATTTGGATCACTGATTGGGATAGATTGTTTTGGTATAATATACAAAATAGTGTACAACACATATCTGTCTACAGCTTATTGATGATCTATCAGTGGATTATAAAGAATATAATATATGTTAAAAAAAAAATACATACAAATTTATAATATATAAAAAAGAATATCACCCATCAGGACCTTGCTCTTGTACTCTTTTGCTGTTGGGTCCGTGTTTGCTATCATTGTTGTAGCATTGGCCACGATCACTGTGTACATCAGACACCCGGAGACCATGCTGACCATGACGATCCACATTTCAACGTTGTCTAAAAAGCAAGTAACCAAATATGCATGACCACATTCTATTTTTACTGTATTCTGTGTGGATATATATAGCTAATAAAGTGAATGTGATGTACCTAGTCAAGGTCAGTGATTGATTTTCATATGAGGAAAATCAATTATCCTTACTTGTTGGAGCATCCATGGAGCCATAGGACAATGCAATCATCTGGGACAGAGCGCGAAAAACACCCCAGGAGTACTTTACGCTCACTGATGCATTCTGAAAAATATCACATCTTTAGTAGCTTCTTTTTTCCCAAACAGTGATCACACACACACACACACAGACACACACACACACACACATGCACGCAAAAATAAGTTTTCAGTGTTTTCATAAAGTATTTTTCAACTAAACTTCATAGAGTGTGATTGATTTACCATAAGGTTTTCTTTTCTGACCCAACAATCATCAGGAAATTCTTCCAACATGGGAACAAAGTATTGTATGCAGCCGTTCCAGTGACAAAGCAGGAAAATCATCATGAACAGAGATAAGATGCGGAAGAACAGGCGAACCACCTCCAGGTTGGCATTTGATACCTGTATGGGGGGGGGG